>OMKZ01056155.1:0-25494 GCA_900302535.1 Neoniphon sammara
ACAGGTCTGATGCTCTGGGTCACATCCTACCTCAGTTTGGCAAAGATTGGACACACCAAGGCATTGCCAAGCTCTACCACAAAATACACCAGTATGCAAAAATACTTTTTTGGAAAATATTTCCACCAGTCAAATGGGAAGAGATCACTTCTTTTTAAAGAGGAACAAAACGTCATTGTGTAAAAGGTCACTAATATTTTACTCTGTTCTACTAAACGTTAATGCTAACATGGGTGTCCCTCCCCTTGCAGAAATGGCTATAAGTTCTTGTATTGTTCAGCGCGAGCTATAGGCATGGCTGGCATCACCAAAGACTACCTCCAGTGGGTCAACGACAAAGGCACCGTCCTCCCTAAAGGCCCAGTGCTGTTGGCTCCAAGCAGTCTCTTTTCAGCACTACACAGGTAACAACCAGGACATTCTTCTGTAATACTGTGGTCTATTCCTGACAGAGTCATCTTTCTGTGCTACAACAGTAAATGGTGTGTAGGATATAACTGCTTCACAAACACTTGATAGCACATATTTCTGTGTTACCAGTGCCTTACCTTATGGTCCATGCACTATGGAGCAGCATCTGTATTGCTTAGGTAATTAGCACATATACCACTAATGGTAGTATAGTATATGTAGTTCAGAAAAAAAGTATCTAAAGCTAATAGCTATGGTTTGTTTCCAAAGCCTTCCCCAGTTCCCATCTCTGGTAACTACGCCCAGTCAAATACTCTTGGCTACTTGGTTTGTAATGTAACTATAGTGTTGATTCAGCTAGATTAGGCTAAAAAATAGTCCTTAAAATCAGCTTTATGTTGCAAGAGAACTTGTTTCCAAAGAAAATCACTTCACACTAGAGGCCATGTAATATTGGCTTGTAGTGGCCACTCTGTATTATGGAAGTATCTAGAATATAACACTCAGCTACTACACTGTATAAAATATACAAATGTGTGTGAGGAGTCAAGGGCACAAACAGACACCCCATTAACCATGAGTTGTTTGTACTAATCTGTGCAGAGAGGTGATCGAGAAGAAGCCAGAGGTGTTTAAGGTGGCCTGTCTAACTGACATCAGGGACCTGTTCAACCCCAAGAGACAGCCCTTCTACGCTGCCTTTGGCAACAGGACCAATGTAAGCAATGTTGCCCAATGCCCGCTCTCAGTACTATAGTGGCTCTTTAGCTACAATTCTATCATAAGTCAAATGGGTGTGTGGAGCTGTTCTTTCAGCCTCTCCAACAGATCTTGGTTCACTTTGCACATCACCCCAACATCATTGCTTGTGATTAAAAAGAGCAGCCAAATCACTGTGATTTTGTAATAGATTGATAGATGAATACTTGATTCATCCTGAGGGAAATTTAGGCAGTAGCTTACCCAGTAAACAGATCAAGACACAAAACAAACAGGTCAAACCAAGGTCAGATCTGGGCTAAAAGGTAAAAATAGAGCACTAAAAGAGGTAATGGTAGTGCAAGGTAAGTAAATAAAGTTAATGATAGCATGATAAATTAATCCCAGGCAGCAAACGCTATCAGGTAATCACTTCTAACAAGCATAGTGCAAAATGTCAATCACTAAATAATGAGTATAGGTAGGTAACCTGAGCAGGAGCGTAGTGAAAGAGAACCTATATTAAATAATAAATAATTACAAGCAGATGGTCACATGGCAATCTAACCACAGGAATTGCAAATTAAGTTATGGCTGCACATGTATGCACAAAAAGGCATGTGCTATGTACAATTGTTGCTATGTGCCAATGTGTGTAAGGCTAATGCAACTAATAAAACAGAAGGTGCAAGTAAGAGCCACTTCATCATGGCTCAAGCTCCAGCTGATATGGGTGTTGTAGAGCCAAATGGCTCTGTGGACGAAGGATTTCCTCAGTCTGTTCATTAAGCAGCTCTGTGACAGCAGTCTGCCACTGAATGTGCTGTTGCAGGTAAAAAAAGAAGAGGTGTGTGAAACTTTAAAATAGTAAATAAATAAAGCCTTGTCTTGCCTTACATGCAGACAAACAGTACGTTACACTCCTAGTAGATATTGTGCATTTTGATGTGACACTGAAGCTAGCTGTTTCAGTGCAATGTCTTCTGTTTTGCAGGATGCCTATGCTTATAAGCAGGTGGGTGTTCCTGAAAACAGGATCTTTACTGTGAATCCCAAAGGAGAGCTGATCCAGGAGAGGACCAAAGGCAACAAGTCCTCGTAAGTGTACAATGGAAAATGGAGAGGAACATAGCTGTACAGACACTTTTTCCTTAAAAGGAGAGCATGCCGTTCACTCACCATTAGTATTTTTACTCTCTACTTAGATAGCTGAGGGTGAGTTATGGGTATGGTTTAGATAGCTGAGTATGGGAGACCTAGGAGAGAAAGCTCTGTTGGGATTCAACCTTGGGCCAACAGGATGCAGGGAACTGATCACATTGTGTGTGTGTGTGTGTGTGTGTGTGTGTGTGTGTGTGTGTGTGTTATGTTCCAGATACATCCACCTCAGCGAGATAGTGGAGCATATGTTCCCGGTACTCTCTGTCAAGGGCTGCACGGCCTCTGCCTTTGATTGTCCTGAATACAGCCACTTCTCCTACTGGAGGGAGCCTCTGCCAGAACTGGACCTTGATGCACTACTGTAGACACCCACCGCACCCAGCCCCAAAACACACACACGCGCACACACATGCACACACATGTGAGGGCAAAAGGTACAAAGGATATTGACTCATAAATTTTCTCTTTCTCTTGCGCTCTTTCTCTCTCCTTCTCTTTTTTACCAGAAACGAGTTTGAAAATATTTTTGTCACAATGCCTGAATATTTCCTTTGATGGACCTACCAGCTCTGTAGTGCCTGTTTATGGGACACTGAACAAACTGGAAACAAATTCAGCTGTCTTTTCTCAAACACTAAACTTACAGAGGCAAAGTAAGTCGTAATATGTGAGTGGACTGTGCATTTCATTTTGTAGTTTATTATGCAATACTTGATCTCAGTGCTCTTACATCAACCGTAACCGTTTACATATTATCTTGCAAAACACGAGCTTCCTTAACGTGAACAAAGACACAACAAAGACACCACTGGACAAATATGCTTTTCATTTATTCAAGGTAATTTTGATTGTTTTGTCACTGTACTGTACCAGTCTCATAGATATCCCCAAATATTCAACAGTATATTTGCATAGTCACTGCAACATATTTGAGCTCAAAGCATGGACCAAAAACAATTATAAGCTTATGGAAATAGACAGTGAGTTGTAAATGATGCCTAAACTCTCCCAATGCTAAAACCGTGCAACTACCTATGCCTGGTTTCTGTAACTGACCTGGAATTTTCCAGGATGCTGCATGAAGCTCATGGCAGTGATGTGACTAAGTGAAGCATTGAGCACAGTTACAAAAGCACATAAGCATTTTATTCTTTAATGCTGATAATGAGAAAACACCAAGACAATGTTTAGGGCATGAAAATAAAAAAAAACACAACCCCAAATAATGTGTTTGTCACTGTTGCTGACAAACATGAATGTCTCACTGGACTCAGGTGTGATAGGAAGTGGTTTAATAGCTGTAATAGTTGACCAAATGTGGGGTAAAGATGTATTTGAGATACTTTGGATTATTTTTAGAGTGTGTTTGACCCTAACTGGGTTTTACTTTTAGTGAACAATGCAGTTTGTTCCACTGTCACAGACTGTTGTGTCAAGTGCAGGAATGTTTTCAGATTACATTCTGACTCAGGTGAGTGAAAAGGCTTTAGACCTCTGGATGTGAAGCTAGATTTTGGACAAGGGCTTGAAGAAATGTGTTAAGTTGTGTAGAGTACTGAGTTAGATAAAATGATAAGGAGTAAGATCTGGTATTGTCTTTGTTGTCTTGTTGTATAGTCTTTGTTTGTTTGTTTGTTTGTTTGTTTATTGGATCCATTGCCTTCCGCAAATTACTACTAGTCTTCCTGGGGTCCTTGGAAAGAAATACACACAAAGACAAAACATGCAAGTTAGCTTCAGCTTCCATGAGGACTAGGTAGTGGATCTGGGTAAATAATGCTAAGCAAAGGCTGAGTAACTTGTTCCCCATGTCTTTCTTTGACGTACTGCACGACCAAGTTTACAAATGATGAATAATGGGAAATGGTCCAGATTCACAATCACTTACATTCCAGAAACAGGCCTTTAGGGAATTGGCAAGGTCTGTCTGGCACTGTGCCTTTGTGCTGCAATTATATTTATTATTTTTAAAGACCTTTCTGTGTCATCTGAAATAACATGGACTCTGTGGAGGTTCGTTGCATTGGAGCCTTGGAACTGAGCACTGTGTTCACTGTTACTTTTTTTTTTTTTTTTAACCAAATTTATCTAAATATAATATGAAATTAAACTACAACAGTTTTTATTGTTTTTCTTTGCTGCAGTTAAACGTGAAATTGTTGCAAGTGTCATTAAAAGTGTGATGTTACTCATGTTGGTATTTTTATGCAATGAAAAACATAAGATGCATGTGGTCTTGTTTGTTATTAATTATATATCAATTATATATAAATTCAGACATTTGTGAAGTCAGACTGTATAAAGTTACAAAAGCTGGATTAGCTCACTGAGGCAAGGCGTGTGACTGCATGTTTATGAAAGGCGTCCCAGTGATCTGACTGTTGATCTACCCACGCTGCATGCAATGTGGTGTGGGATACGTCAGTGCGTTATGATGCGTTTTACTGACTGTTGAACAGGAAGACTCGACACTAAACAACACTGGTTTGATGTAAGGCCGTTTTAGTGGATAAGGTGAGATTGTTTTTCTTTTTCTTTTCATAGAAAATCAAATACAGATAACTTAGTATTCACTCGTTTTAGTGGAGTGGCCTCGAGACCAATGCGCACATGAAATGATGCGCACATAAACAGAATAGAACGCAGTAATTTTCCTACAAGGAAACAGGTCAGATTAAAGTTGAAATTATCCCCTGTTGCGGTAAGCGATCGGGCAAAAAGTTTGATTTTTATAAACTGAAGAAAATGAAAGTTATGTTTTGATTGGGCTGAAGTACCCTATTCTTAGGAAACGGAAACTTATCGATACGGAAACAAACGCACATCTACCTGTCTCACTGTTTATTTATGACCTGTGACTGTGATAGGACTTTGCTCTTGACCGTCCGAGGCTATTAAAAAGTTTTTGCTGCACTGGTAATGTCCCAGTTACAATAAAACAGGACAGCACAAATAATTTTATTTAGTACTTTGGTCTAAGTAACTTTTGGCCATTTATTTATTTATTTTCCAATGTAATATATGCATGCACGCATTTTTGGTTGCTCACTGTGGCCAGTTGCAGCTATTTGTGGGGGTTTTCTTGCATACTTGCCAAGCTAGTTTTCCTCACAGCTGCAAGGATGCGCAATGTGCCTATATTGTGTCTATATTATATTTTAAGCCTTTACCATATCTGTTTTTCTAGAGCCTGCCATTATGTCAGTAAGTGAGTCTGACAAAAAACTTCCTGGTAAGAATCAGCCAGAAGCTATGGCTTTGGAGCTTACCTGCCCTATTTGCTTGCAGCTCTTCTCTGAGCCAGTTTCTCTCCCTTGTGGCCATGTCTACTGCTTTGCCTGCCTTCATAAAATGGGAGTAGGCCTCGACCAACACTACTGCCCTGAGTGCCAGGCAGAGTACAGCGGAAACAAAGCCCTGGTGAAGAACTTCAAAATGTGCAGCATTGTTGAGACCTACAAAGCCACTACAGAGAAAGTCACCTCCACCACAGACCAGTCTGAAGTCAGCTACGTAACATTCAAGAGTAATGTTAGCTCTGTTACAGAAAAATCAGAGGGAAAAGACCACCAGCACATGGTAATAGCTAATCAGAGCCAAGAAGAGAGCTCAGGATGTCCTCTAACAGAGTTCAAGGAGTCAGAGCATACTGGTGTCCAGGAGTGTAAGGGCAAAGATGGCTTTCCAATTGAGTCGGGGTGCACAGGTGAGCCCTTTTCTTTGGATGAAAAACAAGGCAGCGCCAAAGCCAAGATGGAAATGGACGAACCTAAATTTAGACTGGCATCTCAAGTCACAGAGTTGACCCTCAAGTTGGAGATGGCAGAGGGTGTGCTGGGGAAAGAGAAGGAATGGCAGGTGGAGGTGAACGCTGCTAACACCCAGCTGAGAGAGAGAGCAGCCCAGCTGTTAGAGCGGATAATGAATTTGTCCCTGAGTTACACTGCAGATGTGACAAAGCTGATTGAAGAAGAGCTGCTTCCAGGTGAGACAGGCATATGCAGTCGAGTCAGTCTTGCCTCTGAGATGACTGAGCAACTGAGGCAGGCTGTGAACAGAGCTGAGTCCTTGTTGACCGAAGAGGATGGGACTGTGTTTAATGAGGAGCTTCAGACTTTACAACCACAAATTCAGGATCTGCTTGCCAAGTCTTTGGAAGAGGAGGAAGATCGTGTTGAATCAAAAATTAACCCTGCACGGGCCTGTCCCAAGCTGGAGCAGATGAATGCTGAGTTGAGAGAAGGATTCGGAGAGATTCAGCGCTCCCTTCGAAGCATCCTCAACCCTTCAGAGGTGACCTTTGACCCAGAAACAGCCCATCCCAACCTCATCCTCTCAGACGACTTGAAGACAGTGACCTTCAGTCCTACCAAACAACCCTACCCGTCTTCTTCTCAGAGGTTCAGCAGCTTCCTCCAGGTCCTCAGCACCCAGACCTTCTATGGAGGCGATCATTGCTGGGTGGTGGAGCTAGAAGGCTCTCCCTGGATCATTGGTGTGTGCTATGGTGGGAAGTTAGCACGCAGTGGGCTGCCTAGTGCCCTGGAAAGCAGCCGTAGCTCCTGGTGCCTGATGTGGTACGACAACCTTCTGAGAGCGTTTGAGCAGGGTCATGATGTACCACTGAAGAGAACCACAGCATCACGCAGGCTGGAGATCAGGCTGAGCTTCAAGACCCACAGACTAAGCTTCTACAACATCAGTGCCAACAGTGGGAAGACTCATGTGTACACGTTTAAGGCTAACCTGACTGAGCCAGTGCACTTGGCCTACAGAATGATATCAGGGCAGGCCAAGGCACGTGTCACTATTTTCTCATAATAAAAATAATAATTATTATAATTATTACTAAACTATTACTGTATTTCTTAGCAAATGTGCTGGAGATTAGAAGGGACAAATAAACAATCAGTTGAAGGGAAGCATTGCAGTTCTTGTTCTTTTAAAACCTGCTCAGCAGAAGAGAAATAGCACAAAATGAAATTATAGTGCTTGTACCATAAAAAGACAAATTTACATACAAATATAACAACACTATAGGCTTGATACTAAGCTAAGTGCACTATCAAATTGAAGCCTACTGCTGGTTCATAAATGACTGGTCATCAAATATAAGAAATGCTGGACTCTGTCTCCAATGAATTATCAATATGTATATGCACATTAAGTTGCATAATGAAAGAAATAACAAGCCAAGAAATAAATGCATGTTTATAAAATCTTCAGGTTTCAGTTGCATCTTAAAAGAACATGGACTCTGCCAGTTGTAGTTCCTCAGGCAGCTTATTCCAAAGTCCAGGGACTCTGATTGCACTTAGCCTATTTGACTACCATTTGCCTTCAATGTGGACCTCTTAACAATCCAACAAGCTTTCACTTTTACTGTTATACTGTGCCTCTATACACGAGCATAATAAACATCCATTAATAATTGTTAATAATAAAGCATTCAGTTAAGTTATCGAGCCATGCTATAACCTACTGTCGATTTTTATTATTTGCTGTTGTGTTCCTTATACATAAAATTTGTGTTGTGTAGTTTTTGGACAGCACTTTATTTATCATTAGGTCAGGCAAACGGGATAATTTTTCCAAAGCAAAGGCAGATACCACTTTCTTTAATTCACGTTTTTGGTCTATTCATAGTTCTCTACTTCAGTGCAATAACTGTCCTTGCCTGCAGTGAACACATGCTTATCAAAGTGTTGCTTCTTCAATTATTACAAGCGTTTGGGTATTAAAAAGTTTTGCCTTGATTGGAAAGTTTCTTACATTTTCTACTGTGCAATTCAAGTGTGCATTAGGTTTTAAATCCTTGTCAGATTAAATTTTCTTCAGTGCTGAGTGCCATTTGATTTGATAGGCAGCTGATATAAAAGGTAGGATTGAGAGGTTTCATAAGGGATGGGGAATTGGGTTATATTTTGAAGCAGTGCCAGTAGGAATTATTCAAGAAATTAACCTTAACCTCTGGATGTGGTTAGGACTGTGCTGGACTATTTATTTAAAACAACAGTACAGTTGCAGCCTCAAGTGCAGTGTAGCTTGTTATCCATCATGATTTTTTTTTTTTTACTACAGTGACTATGATGTGGGTCAAAACTGTTTTGTACTTCTGCTGAAATACTTATTTCCACATGATAAATAAACTATTTGAAATGCCTGGAATCGCTATAAGCATTTTTTTTTTCATTTCATTTTATCATGTCTTTGTATTATGTTCCAAATTCTGATATGAGCATTTGCAGTAAAAGCAAAAACTCCTCGTTGACAACCTCTTCCTATCAAGTCAAAACATAGTGTCAGTTCTCGCGATAAGTACATCCTGGTCTGTCAGCTGACCACTGGGGGAATTTGGTAGGCTAGTAAGGTAACGTCAGTTGACTGGTCGGCGCAACGATGTTGTCGATTAGGGCTAAATTTATTGATCGGCTTTAGT
Organism: Neoniphon sammara; assembly: GCA_900302535.1. Classification (NCBI taxonomy): domain Eukaryota; kingdom Metazoa; phylum Chordata; class Actinopteri; order Holocentriformes; family Holocentridae; genus Neoniphon; species Neoniphon sammara. The sequence goes on from OMKZ01056155.1 coordinate 8,711, forward strand.
GTGTATGAAAGCATCTGTAGCATGTACTAAAAGTGTACTTTGTTAAAACGTTGCAGAGCATTTGTGCCCTTCAGTTTGAGACTTCTGAATCGGTAAGCTATTAATTTTGTCAGCCCAAGCTCTCAAAATGTTAACGTTAGGGTCAGTTTCAGTTCATTTGCCACCAGGATCATGGTGTTTATTTTGATGCCAACGTGAGACACACGGCTATAGATAGCTAGCTAACGTTAAATAGCAAGCCACAATGATTCACTGTCACTTACAAGATGAGGTTTTTACCCTCCGACCGAAGAATGGATATAATTTTAGTTGGCAAACAACCCATCTCCAGACGGCTAGCTAGCTAGAAGTCGCACCTTTAGCTAACGTTGTCTAATATTGGCTGCAATTTGATAATAAACTGCTAATAAATCGGTACCATATCACCATTAGCTAACAGTAACTTCCATGTAATATTAGACAAGTTTAACACCAAAGCAAGTTGTGGTAGCAAAATTTTAACTAACTCTTTAACTACTAAAAACATGGGAGTTTATCAGTTGCTCAGTGTTGTAATTATGTTTGGCTTCTTTGCTTATATTTGGGTGTGAGCTTAACACCAAAACTGTTGAGTCAACTAGATTAGGTTCAATTTAAACCCTGACTTTACACTTCACATAGCGAGTGTAACAACACAGTGTGGTTACATAATGTTTGTCTTATGTGGATAAAGTTTGGACAGGTGCCTGACTTTCCGGGTACAACAAACCAACAGTTGGCTTGCCTCCTACTCACCTACTCAGCGCAAAACTGGCATTTGGGTTTTCGACTTATAACTAAAGACTTAATTTTGCCCACCTGACTAACACATGAATGGGCGCAATACTCCTAGTCTAAGTGATGCTGTCAAGTGTTAAAGCTATTTGGAAATTTTGTACAAAACAAAAACCTTATCCCTCGTAGCTCGTACCTCTTAAGTGGTATATAAAATGGCTCTCCAAAAGGATTTAGTAGCTGTGTTTGTGACTAAAGGTTGTTATAACCACATCACAACCCGAGCTTCTCTAAAAGCAATAAAAGCAAGAGGAAATCCTGAATTTTCAAGCATCAGTAACATTCAAGTTAGCCTTTTTTTTTTTTTTTTTTTTTTTGAAGGGAATTCCAAAGCATCCAAAATTTTAAGCCCTTTGGTCCATACAGCTAGATATATTTAAAATAGTCATAAGTTTTTTGGTCAACGTGGCTTTTAAATTAATATTTAACATGATCAAATTGATTTCTTCCCCAGGCCCTGACATCATGCTGGACCATGTACACCAAGCTGTGGTGAGGTTTGTGCAGTACAATAGCAGTGTTTTGCCCACACCATCGGAGAACACATCAGCATTCCCAACATGGCAGTCTGAATCTGAGGCAAATATCACCAAGCCTCACAAATGTCTCCAGGTTTTGTATGAGGACATCGGAGACTCCAGGTAAACAATACCATATGAATGATCATTGAAACCAAGTTGCCTCAACATACCTGTTGCTGTTTGAAGCTATGTTGTGAGTCAGATATAAAAATGTAAAAAATAGACATTTCACTTGTTCAAGTTTTGTAATGCTTGAACCACAGAACTTGAGCAGTAATATGGATATTACAGTTTAAATATTATCAACTGAATCATTAGCCTATTTGCTTGTTCATTTGAGGTAGCTTTTCCTGCAAGGTGAATAGCAGTAGATGTGGGATCTATAAAGCAGATGAGACAGCCACTTTTTCAGAAAGTGCTTCTTTTCCCCTTCATCTATGTCTTAGGGTGAGGTTCTGGGACCTGCTGCTGCTGGTGCCCAATGTGGCCTTCTTCATGTTTCTGATGTGGAAGCTGCCCTCAGCCAGGGCAAAGATACGGCTTACCTCCAGCCCCATCTTCATCACCTTTTACCTCTTGGTAGGGCATTGAACACAGACATACTGTTTAGCATCTAATTGTTATTGAACTTTATCTTAACTGTATTTCTGTAGCCTGTTATGTCACCAATGACTACACAAAGCAATATATAAAGGACAAATAAATAAGAATCAAATCCTTACACAGTGGATTTTATGTTAACAGAAAATTTCAGTCCATAACTAATCATAGACGGATTTTGTTGTTCAAACCTAATCAGTCTCCAGATGGGCAAAAGCATAATCTCTAGAGACTGGGGATTTAATTTAAGTATTGAGCTAATTCCTTTCACCTGAACCTTTGTCTCATGACATGGATACTAATATTTCTTATTCTCTTTCCACATTTACTCATCTTTTTTTTTATCAGTTATTCCTTCTGGCTACTTCCTACTCATTGTTCCTTCCTTTCATTTCCTTTTTCCTTCTCTCTACTTTACAACAGGAGTCATTGTAAATCAGTTGTGTAGATTCCAGAGGTTTAAATAATGATTATTTTTACATCTTGATGTAGACTTAGCCAACCAGTGAAACATTCCTATGTGGTATAAGGACACCGCATTTCATTAAGTTCAGTGTGACCTTTGTGTCCTCAGGTTTTTGTGGTTGCAGCGGTGGGAATTACCCGGGCTATTGTGTCCATGACTGTCAGTGCATCCAGTGCTGCCACCATTATAGACAAGGTAAGGATGCAAATGCAGCATAAACGTTTTTGGAACATACAGTACACGGGTGTTGGATTGCAAGTCTTTTGACATGGAAATTAACAAAAAAACTCCTTTTCTAACAGGGCTTAAGTAATAAGATTATTATGGGTATAAATGCAGGTTCAGCATAAATGGTACATGCTTGAGGACGCTATATCCTGTGGTATTGTTTTTTGCGAACAGTGCTTAACAATTAATGATAAACTTGATAGGACTACTTATTTGTAGATGTGTTGAATTGTGGTCATACAGTTATGATTGACTGCTATCATGCAGCTTTGCAGAATCAATACTTTAACCCAAGTAGCAAACATGCACTGCCATCCCAGCTGGCCAGAGAGACTGAAGTAGCAGCTGCTGTATCCTGTCAGAAATGCCTATTTTATTAAGTACCTAGAAGGATTGATTGGAGCTGCAGCATGACATTGCAAGGCTTTCATGTTTAAACGAAAGGCATGGCTGACATTCCTCACATACCAGACAGATCTCTATGTTCACAGCAATAGACGTGCTGTTCCCATAGCCACGCATGTACTCTTTACGAAAGGAACATAAAGATTTATGTAATGCTATGGACTGTCAACTGGCCTATCATAATAGGCTCATGTTCTAGGTCAATGTGTGTTATAACATGGCTGGTCTTCCGTGTGCTGTAGGTGCTGTGGGAGATCACCCGCTTCTTCCTGCTGGCTATTGAGCTCAGTGTCATCATCTTTGGACTGGCTTTTGGTTAGTTTGCTCAGCTGGTTTCACTTCTGATTTAAATAATGAGCCCATGGGATGTTTTCATCTTTTCCCACGACACTGCTATGTTTCACATGTGCAGTTTATAATTAGTCCTTTCAGCTCTAAATCTCATAAGGACTGCAGTCCATATGAGATAAGCTGAAGTCTTTCTATACTCAGCATTTTTCTTTCCTGGTGCCAAGGCTCTTGCTTTTTCCTTTTATCAGGCCACCTGGAGAGCAAGTCCAGTATAAAACGTGTGCTAGCTATCACTGCTGTGCTGGCTCTGGGCTACTCCATCACACAGGTAACACTGGATGATAAGCTTTTGAAAATTGTTGTTGACTCTGTTGGACAGGAAATATTGCAAATGAATTTTAATCTTTCTGTGTACTCCTGGAGTGGAAAATAATGAATTCTCCTGCATGTTCTTGTCAGGGCACGCTAGAGATCCTGTATCCAGACAGACACCTGTCTGCAGAGGACTTCAACATCTATGGTCATGGAGGACGGCACTTCTGGTTGGCCAGCTCCTGCTTCTTCTTCTTGGTTAGTAATCTGTAGCCAGGCAGTGGTAGCAGCAGCACAGAAAAGGTGAAACTTGTACTTGACGGGTAACTAATACCTACGGTTTGACTAATAATGAAATCCTTCTCTTTGTAGGTGTACTCTTTGATTGTCATCTTACCGAAAACTCCAGTCAAGGACAGGATATCTCTGCCATGTAAGTGACACTGTTACATCTTCTTGGTAACAAAAGATAGAAATTAGATTTGAGGAGTTAAATGATTACACCTAACATTTTGCATAAGAGTATGAATGAAAGGGTTTTGTCAAAATCTTGAATGGAAAATTTCAAACCCATGAGGATGTGTTTCACTGTCCCTGATGTGCTTAATTTCACCACACGATGCTCCCTTATTGAAAACTATCTGCTTCTATTAATCTGTCTTCTTTTTGCTTCCTCTGTGCAGCTAAGAAGAGTTTCTATGTATATGCTGCCATCCTGTCTTTACTGAATCTAGTCCAGGGCCTGGGCAGTGCCCTGCTGTGTGCTGATATTATAGAGGGACTATGGTCAGTATACTCTTCACAATGAATGTCTGTAGCATAATCTATTTTACCATGTAGTGATGGATATTACATACAGTATTTTCTAGGCTTAACAAATTGAAATGAGAATTGTATATGCTTTCAACCACCAGATACAGTGACTAAAATGACTAAGAACTAGGCCAAATACAGATTCTTTTTGAACAGATAGGCTCAATTAATTGTTGTTTTTCAGGCATTATGACAAATCACTTGTAGTCTACCTACTTTTAAATGAATGCATATGGATATGGATAAACATTATATTAAACATTATATTTTTTAATTTATTTCATCCCCTTGTTTGTCATAGTTTATTTCACAAGCATTTATCTGCTTTGTAATCCGGTGCACTTATGCACTCACCTTTTGACAAGAGGAGAAGTCTGAATTGGAACAAATCAGTAAATTAAATGGGCCTTTTAGCAAATAGGAGAAAGGTCAATAACTGTTAAAAGTCAAGATAAATGTTTAAAAATAATATTGTTGGGAGTTGTGCAGTCACAGTGCAGTCATTAGGCTACAAAACACTTAGAATATGCTGTGTAAGCTGTTTAAGAAAAGAAAAAGATGGACATTTTATGTTTTTTGAGCTGTAAAAAAGATGGCCCTGGGAACTTCAGTAGTTTGAGAGAGTGCAGAGATAGAACGGCAGGCCCCACAAAGTTCAGGTGAAGTTCTGGTAGAGTGCTTAGTTTGGGACTTCTCTTTATTTTGTCTTTCTGAACCAGCTGTGTGGACGTCACCACCTTCCTCTACTTCTCCATCTTCGCTCCACTCATTTATGTCACATTCCTCAAAGGATTCTTTGGGTACGTAAGAATAATCACACAAGATTCATATGCAAACATATATGTTGCATTTGAGCCCAGCTGATTTGTTTCCTTTTAATTGCCCATTTTCTTGACTTTTCAGTGGTGTTACGATGCTATTGCTTCAATTTTCTGACCATCTCACCCGTCCTTTTGCTGTTTGTTTTTTTTAACTCTGCCTCAGCTCGGAGCCCAAGATCCTCTTCTCCTATAAGTCACAGGTAGATGAGCCAGATGAAAGTGACGTCCACCTCCCTCCAACCTCCTCTACCAGCCTGGGCCGTAAGGAGCTAGCTGATCAGGGCCTTTTCTATTCCTCTACTCAGATTGACGGCTCAGGTCCTGGCGTAGCTGGTATGGTAGGAGCCTACCTGGACGACGTCGCCTCTGGACCTTATGGGGCTGGCAGTATTAACAGTATTGAGAGTGACCGCTGGAGACCTATTAATGTATGAATAGATGAAGAGGAGGATGGAGGAAGGATTGATAGGCGGCTGGACTTGAAAGTCATGCAGGAAGATGGTGCGTTCGGCAAGTAGGGGATTGGAGGATGGGGCCAGAAAAATGCAGAATAAGGCAATGGGAGGCCCAGTATGGATATTCTCGGTCTCGTTATGAGGCAGATGGATAAGTGAGGAGAGAACTTTGCTAGCCTATTATCTGGAGTACTGTGAATTGAGCAACTGCTTCACAACACTGCTGCTGTAGCCCCTCACCAAGGACTCCGTTCCCCATCATGGCCCCTACAGACTCCATATTGATTCTGGTTGATAGGTCTTAAATTTTAGTTCTTGTTGCCCAGTCTCAGCACTTTTCCTTAATTACTACTTTAGGTATCTACTACAGGTAGCCACAATGATTTTGAAGTTTTGGCCCCATTTATATAACTAAGTCTGTAGTTAACAGCTTATCTTCATGCGATGTTAACCCAACATCTGTACATTCCCATCTGAGGCTTACTATTTAAGTAACAGCAACTCAACTCAACTATTACCTGCTGCCTTGTATTAGATTTGTGACTCAACTAGCTAATAAGCTTGTATTGAATCACCGTGCCTCTCTGTACAGGGCAAGGACTTGTGCTCATTCATTCTGATCAGTGTATTTTCTTTGACTTCTTAAGTCAGTGCTGTTGTTTCTCTCCTGTTAACTTGTGAAAGGCTATAGCGTGATGTCTTGTGTTATCATTGTAATTTGATAAGGAACTCAGTGCTTTCTAAATACAGGCATGGTAGCCCATATAAAAGGTCACAAACGTGCTACTGGCATCTGCAGGACTTGCTGCTAGGGAGAGCCGAGACACAAAATGGACTTCTCATTGTGTCTTGGCCATAACCGCTCTAATTGTCATATTGTTTTCTGTTGTATTTATTTTAGAGTTTGCTTTATTGTATGTAATGCCAGAGTAATCATTCCCTCTATTGAATGATGATGTGTTGGTTCCATGGGTAACAAATAAATTTATTTAAGATATTTTTAGATATGCATTTTCAAGAAGGTGCAAACATTTTTTTTTTGTTTTGTTTTTGTTTTGGTATTTCCAATTTGTCAAACTATTTCATATGAAAAAATATCCACAGGTTTGCTTGCTGCATAATTGTTGCTGTCACTATTCAGTTATTTGCTGCTTTCTCTGCTCTGTGTGCAAGATTATTCACAAATGCAGTTGTACTTGGAAAAACTGTAACACCCAAGTTAATCACAGAGATGACAGTAACGCTATTATTTTGTGGTGAAATTTCAGTTTTATTGTAGGCTTAGTGAACTTTTCCTGTGGCTGACCAAAAGAGGCTGGAACATTCTTCTAAATTGATGTTGAGCATCACAGGTGATGGGCCATCTTTGAGATCTATTGAAATGTTGTTTTTCTTAATCAGTAAATTTCAGGACTGAGTTATGGTTTTGGTTATTTGTTTAACTCCTGAAATTAATTCACAGGATTTTATTTATGAAGTGTTTTGAACCATTAAGTTCTGTGAATGACTTATTTTTGTTAATACCAATTATAGTTACATGTCTAGGTATCACATGAGTATCTCACATTACCATTCAAACCATCTCTTAATTAAAGCAGGAGTTTGCAGTGAATTACATAAATTATAAAGGGCTTGTACAAGTTATGCCTTGGCTATACATTGTTACAGCCAAAACAAAGAAATTCCCTTTTGTTATTTGACTTTTTGTTTATGGCTACAAAGCAAATTTCATACGTATTTGAGTTCTCTCCTGTAAATTATACTTTTGGTATGGAAGGATCTCTGTATTTAAGCAAGCAGTATTCTGTAGTAGTAGTGATCTGTATACAGATTATATATATGTATAGGGAGACAATTATTTTTTCATCATTATAAAGCCCACAAAGTATTTCTGCCTGGCTCTTTAATACTCCTTATTTAATTTTCAGTGCTGTTGAGCCCTGGGCTGCATTTCCAGCTAGAATAGCACTAGTGCAGGTGTCAGTCTGCAGTGACATGAGTGAACTGAGTTGAGAACTTATTTCATGGTGCGTGGATATGAAATTTAAGTCTCTTGCTACACAGAATGTTTGAAGATGTTTGATAGTGAAACCATTTTTTGCGAATGATCTGTAAATTGCCTTTTTTTATTTAGGTGCATTGTTTGTAGAATATTCAACTCATATTAATGTGATGTGTTGAGCATTCCATGAGCAACAAATTAAACCATGCCTTCTTTGATTTCTGTACATCTTTATGTGGAATCTTTTGGGCATTGCACTCCATCTTGTGGCTTTTTGAAGTATGACAGTTGATCTGTGAGGACTCCACATGCTGGCTCTTCATGGTACTACAAACTGGCAAAGCTTTTTTTCTCCGTTTCGTTTATTTTTTTTTTTACCATGTCCTATTGGTATGATTTTTACTAGAAAATCCCAGTTTTATAATATCCTTTCTTTAAATATTAATCAAAACAGAGGCTGCAGCGGAGACTTCAAATCAAGGCCGACGCGACTACATTTCCCATCCACCCTTCGTCCACTTATGATACATGATCAAATGTAATTGGGTCGGAATTATTTCATTCAGCCAATGAGCTTTGACGTTGCTGCGGCGCCAGAGTGACCTTTATTGGAGTATTCCGTTCACCGGTCGCTGTGGCGGCGACTCCAGCCGCTTTCTCATTTTTGTGTCCCTGTCAAAACACGAGACAGGGCTTATCATTTTTTTCTGAGCAGGTGGAAATAAATAGCGGGTCGAAATGGGAGCTAATGGAAGCACGACGAGGAAAGTGTCATTCGGACTGGACGAAGAGGAGAAGGTCACAATCATTCAAGGAGTGAAGGTAGGTAACTGTATATTAGAGAAACCCGGGGCCAAAGTTTAAATGTCAAAACAGTCTGACGTTAAGTGTACCTTTGTGGCGGTTTCAGTTTGAGGTGTACAAATATGCTGTCAGCTTGTACGTCCTTACATGAACTCAGTCATATTCCCCTTCTCGCTCAGACATGCACCGTTAACCCGCTATCCATCATTAGTATCTTTATAGTCGGTTAACGTTACAGTGACAAAGGCGTTAAGTAGTGCAACACCTGTCAAACGGAGAGTCCAGGACATTGTACGCAGCCATAATGCAACATGTCGCCCCACAGTTGGTCACATGTAGGGGGAATGTCAACAGCGTAGCTTTGCTATTTCGGCAGTAATACATGGGTTAAAGGTACAGTGTAATATAATAGTAGCGACTTGTTAGCTAGTTGATGCAAAAATTAATGTGGCGCCGCTTGTGCCAGGTCCTTGCTAAGAATGGCACAGTACCTGTCATATTGTCGCTAACCCACAATTTTGAAATTGTTTATCTGAAAGCCGCCCAGTTTCAGAATTAATAAAAGCAGTATGATGACTTTATTCCTGTAGGCGAATTCCTCAAAGGTCAGAGGTTAGGTTCAGCTGCACAACAGCACAGCAGCTGTTCGAGTGTCAATGCCTTGCTCAGAGACACTTAAGTAGTTTAGATGTTTTTGCCCACCTCAGGACCTACCCACTGGGACAACATGCTGCCTCCAGAACACAATTTATACTGCATTTAGGGCTTATACTGATGATTATATTCATTGTTTATTATTCTATCCATTATCTTTTGGAGTAATTGATTAATCATTTGCTCTATGAAGTGTCATAAACGCTCTTGGGAAGTTAGCATAGGTGTAACTGATGTCTTCAAATTGCTTCTTCAGTCCGACCAGCAGCCAAAAAAAAGTATTAATTTTAGAATGATATGTATGGATAAAGGTAAGCATATCTTAGCGTCTTGGTGATCTTAGTGAAGCTGTAATAAGCAAATATTTTGGATTTTTACTTGATAAATAGCTAGATTAATCGTTTATCAAAATTATTATCAGTTTATTTTCTGTCAGCAGTCAGTAAATCAACCAGTCATTTCAGTAATAACTGTATGCTCTTGAAAGGTTTTTCAAGTTTTTAAAAAATAGTCTGTCTGTGTTTGTTTGTGTGTGTGTACATGCACAACTTCCTGTCCAGCTGTCAGAGGACGTGCTGCGACGGATGAGGGAATCTCAGGGGTCGGACAGCACCAAGCCTGACAGTCACAAACCACCACCAAGTACGTCCCAGCCACAGACACTTTCCCACAGAAAACCCACAGAGCCCCTGTGGGGAGACCCACTGTGTCAGCAAGCAGGACCTCACACAATGAATGATGATTACAGAATCAGGATTAAGGTCAATTCTACTGGTGTTTGTGCTCTTTCTTGGTCATAAAAATAGAGTATAGTAAATCTAGGCCATACAATGTCTGTAAGTCTGTTTATAAACCCTTAAAATGTGAGTCTTTTATGACCTAATTAATGCAGGAAAAGCCCATATTTATCTATTATATGATTATTGGTTCCTTGATCAAAAATCTCACAAAGTCCAGCATGAATAAAATGTCTTCAATTCAATTTGTAAGCAAAGGCAGTGGTGAAGAGACAGTGTTGTCAACAGGGGGTGCTATATTGTAATTACACACAGAGGCTTCATATTTGTCCCATTTGTATTTCAGGTCCAAAACCAACAGGACCCTCTGCAGCAGAAATACAGGAGGAATTACGCATAAAGTAAGTACACACTATCCCAAGGAATGGTGTGTGCATGCATACATACGTGTGTGTGTATGTGTGTGTGTGTGTGTAAGACGACCCTGGAATAATAAATCCACTGATCCTCTTTGCTGCCACCTACAGTAGCTTCACCATATTTGGAGAGGGACTTGGCATAACTTCTCATGTATTTTTTCATAAGCGTGCAGTAGTCTTAACCAACTTTGGATTTGAAACCTACCTGAGATATGAATTCATTATTCTAACTAGAGCTTGGCAAATATTACATTTTGACAAAAGATCAGATCGTAGTGTCTATTTACAGGCTTTTAAGTTGAGCGTTTCGTGCTGTCACATTCAGCTGATAGCCAGTGGAGTTGACAGATAATGTCACAAACACTTCACACTAATGTGCAGTGTTTATGGGGAATGTATACAATGCCGACTGACTTGTCAACACTGTTGATTTACGCTGTCCACCAGACATGCTGAGGTTTGTATGGCAACACACATGTCACTATGCTGCTGGAATGCTCACACAGAAGCCTGAGCTTCTGTAGGATAATTGGCAGCTGGCAGGCCGGCAGTTGTTACTGACCCATTACACTGTGTTGTTTCCTGGGACATTGTCAGACATGATTGAATATAATTATGATTTGATGAGAGTATCACTACCAGTAAAACTCTGTAATGTAGTTAGTCCTCTTTGTAAGGTGCATACAGGTAAGGAGACTGGTTTGTGACCAGAATGCCCCTGCTTCCAATCCTTGGGTCACTCAACAGCTATTGTCGAGGTGCCTTTGAGCAAGACATAGTGAAGGTGCTCAGTGGCCACCATAGATGGGTAGTGGAAATATATGTGGCTGGTATTGGCCAGATATCAGACAGTTTCGTCGACTCCCAACAAGTTGGATAGAATGGACTTTGCTTGACTATATGTTTACTGTATAAATACTGAAAACTATGCTGGTTGTGTATGGGAAGTCCTTAACTTAAATTGATTCTAATGTGTTGTTTCGACTGAATTCCCCACAAAAATGCACCCATAAGTAGAATAGTAATAAAATTAATAACTACAATAACAGTCACCTCTAATTTTTGTTTCACTGATTTTCCCACACTGCCAAGAACAAAAATATTGGCATGATTGATCAAAGAAGAAACTAGAAGTTTCCCCCTTCTAGTTTCCCTCCTCTAGTTCTAACAAATTTGGTACAAATCAGATCAAAACTGAGTTATATTGTACACACACACACACACACGCACGCACGCACGCACGCACGCACGCACGCGCACACACACACACACACACACACACACACACACAGGACCAAAAACAATACCCACGCACACAGGTGTAAATATCAGCACAAAACATCCAAAAATATCGGTATTAGCATTGGCCTTAAAAACCCCACATCTATCTAATCTTACTGTGTAACTGCCAGTGTGAAGGTGCATGAAGTGTGGCAGACCATTGCTGAAAAACAGTGAGCATGCTCAGTAAACATTCCCTGGATAAGTAAAGGTTAAAAAAACACACAACCTTATCTCTTCCTCCTGTAGGTTTGAGCGTGAGCAGGCCCTGGTGCAGGAGCATTTGGCCAGACTGGCCCAGAAAGAGAGAGAGGCTGCAGCAGCCACACAGGGCCTCAGTGAGCTGAACCCAGACGCTCTCATTGAAAAAGGCAAGACCCATGAAGAGCTGGAGAGGGCCAAGATACTGGTGAGTCATGGATGGAGACTTCCTTGGGTTTTACCAGAAGTCAGAGGCCTGTTTTCCACTAGAGGGCCTCACAGGGCAAACCCATCATCAGTTTTACAAAATATTCCACAAAACCACTGGATTAATTTGATGCCTTATATCTTGTTCGGAAATATCGCACAGTCCCAGAATTAATAACAGCAACAAAATTATTGATTCCTGTTGGCCAATTCTGTTTTAGCTCTTCTGAGGTCAGAGGTCAGGTTCAGCTACACAACACAGCAGCTGGTCAGGAGCCACTGCCTTGCTCAAAGACACTTAATCAATTTAGATGTAGAGAAGAATTCCTTCTCTCACAATAATAAACCGTCTATCCACCCTAGATGTTTTGCCCATCTCAGGACGGACTTTTAACCACTGGGCCAAGCTGCTTCACCAGCTTGACAGGTGGGATAGTAAGTCCCACTTGGGCTGCTATAGGAAAAGACTGTAGAGAGTCACTGTAAGGAACTATGAGTAGAGGATATGTGTGTGATGTGGTGAGTTGTTTTATTTTAGGACAGTAGTTGGCCTATTATGTGAAGTCAAATATGTCACACTGGTGGTCAGATCTGTGAGTTTTGACTTAATTTTTGATATCATAGATGATGTGTTTTTGTTTTTCTGCTTCCTCCTTCTGTTGGAACCTTATAATTAGTCTCGGGGCACCTGAGCTGCAGTCAAACAGGGCTGTATAAGGCAGGGGAAAAAAACTGTGGTCATGTTCTGATATAATTACCCTCACTCTAACATGTGAAATAAGTTTGTAATTCTTCCCCAGCAAACCCACTCATTTGACTCATCGAAAATCAAGTGATAGGCTTCTCTCTGCATAGAATTGCCCCCAGATTCTCGCAGTTGAGATAATTATCTTGCAGATAATTATCTGCACGATAATTCGCCTCCATGCTCTGTGCGCCTGCATCGCCACCCGCCGCTCTCACATGCACTTTGCATTTCGGCACCCTCTGATTTTCCAAATTAATCACTGAGTAAGAGCCAAACCAAACTTCTCATTTCTGTTTGAGTTGGTACTTAAAGTAGGTAAGAGAGTAAAATAAGGCCATCCACAGTAACTCCCATTTTATTGCTCTAATATACTATTTTAATGTAGCACCCGAAGAGACTTTTCCTCAGACAAGGAAGAGTCTTGTCACTTCAGGTGCTACATTAAAGCTATAAAATGGGAGGTTCTGTCTGTGGTCTTATTTTATTGTCTTGTCTAAGATGGCTCTTTGTCCAGCACCTGCTTAGAATGGCACTTTGGATGTACGCGTTGCTATTTTGATTCTTGTTCAATACTTTGAAGTAGCTTCCCAAGCATTAACAGAAAAAACTCTTCTCCTGCCAGCCATTGTTTTGATGCTCACTTTCCCAGTATTCACATCTCAAATGTGTATTTTTTGCACTGCCTAATCCATGCTGACAAACATATTTTTGCTAGGAAATATTTCTGCTGGTAAATATTTTTGCGTAATACATGTGCAATTAATTCAGTTTGGGCAAAACTATTGAAACATTTTGGCTAACAGGCTACTATGATTCTGAAAGACAGTTAACCAACTGGAATGCAACAATGTAACAGAGAGGGTCTCTTCTTTTGAATGGTGTGGTTATCCTGATTATTCCAGCAATGTTGTAACTTCAACTACAGCAAGATGATGATGTTACACATGTAGGCGATGTGGGATTGAACAGCATCTGTACAAGCAAATAATGCAGTTCAAAGTGAGTCCTCTCTCTGTTTTGGTTAAGGTGTGGGGACAAATAGAATAAAGACACAGAGAGCGACACAGAATTAACCAGTTTTCCCTACAGTGGTCTCATTTTCTGCAGCCACTGTACTAGATCATCAGAATTAATTTGAGGATGTTATATTGAGGTAAATAGTCTGTACATGGGGATTTAAGTCAGGCCACTTTTTTAAAATGACGTGACAAATGACTTAACAAAACCACATGTTGGGGAACTCAGATGGGCACCCAGTTTCCATCTAGGAAGTAAGAGTTGTAAGGCTGAATTTTTATTTTATTGCTTTCTCAAAAACTATTGTGACTTGAAATTTTAGTTATAAAACCTCTGTATGCTCTTTAATTCAATATTTTAGCTGTAATGACAGATTTGTCTGAGTAATCTGTTTTGCCTTTCTCTTATGTTATTAGCATTAGATGCAAACTTTAGTGACTTGTCTGTCTCAAGCTGAAGGAACCCTTGCGATGGGAGAAAAGGTTGAAACAAGCCTCTAGTCAGGCTGTTATACTTCAGGAAACAGAATGGAAGAATGGAGCAAGAAATGTGAAATGTGAACATCACATGTGTTGACACAGCCCATTGATTAAACACTGTTAATCATCAGGAAAAACAAGCCTGGGCTAAGCTGGTACAGATACACCACAAAGAAATTCATCATTCATTCAGATTTATGAGGCAGTGTGCTAAAATCAAAACATAATTTCATCAAAGAATTATCCAACAGACGTTTTTGCAAATTGCTCATTATTTATAAGGATTGGTGTTTCTTCCCCTCTGCATTGTTAGTTTATTCATACGCTACTTCCTCCAGACAAACTTTTTGTGTTGGTAAACAGCACACTCTACTGACCAGCGACTGAAATGCCACTTTATGTTCCCAATAGAGAGAAAATATTATAAGTAATGTTGTGTTTCCAAGGTTTTTATACTGTAGAGGACAACTCACACATTTTTTCTTTTTTCTTTATTATTTATTTATTTATTTGTAAAAGTACACTGTCAACCACTTTGGAGAAGATTTTAATATTATCAGCAAGTAGCAAGTGACTGTCATCTGACTACAGATACAGTCATTAATCAAAATATGTGGAAATGCTTCTCCTAATTAGGAAATATATCCACTGGCTATAGCCTATTAGTATTTCCTTCTTATTGTGAGTGTGGGGATATTGCAGTTAAGATATGGGTCATGCAAATGTCTTTATTAAATTATACTACTTTGATTAAAGTTTGGAGTATTACTGCTATGACTGAAAAGTAGAGTACTGTAGTATTATTTGTATGGTTGTTTTAACATGTAAACATCATACACTGAATGAGTCCGAATGTCTGAGTTTTCACAGTTTACAGCACTTCTCCAACACACCTTGAGATAACTTTCAGTTATTGCCTCTGTGTGCAGGTAATCCTCATGCCATGAGTCTGCACTGAATAAATTGTGTGAGAGTGATGTGGGAGCAAACGTAAATATGAAGGGAGCAACATAATTGCAGTTTATTAAGGGAGGGAAATCACTTATGGTGCTTGTAGCCAATAAGAGAGCAAGCATAATGATCATGTTTCAGCAGTTTATATCAATAATCATAGAGTGCATATGAACAGTGAATTAATCTCATAATCAAGATCCATGGCTTTATATTTTTGTGCAGTAGGTATTCTCTTGAAAGAAGACCACAGTCCTGCTTCGTCACAACCACTTGAAATGTGCCTGTATCACACAGCTTTTTGACATAAATTCCTGACTCAGATTAAATGATCACACTTAATGAGTCTGACAGTGAGTCCACAGAGAGTGTAGAGAATAAAAGAGAGGTGAAATCCAGATAGACTCTTAAAAATTTGGGTAGAAGATGAGGAGAAGTGGCCATTTAAAACCACACAGCAGCTTCTGTATGCTTGACTGACTGCATTAGGCCCTCACAGCCTTTATCTAGGGCTGGATGCATTAGACATCATAATGAAAGGTTTACACCTATAAGAGCGTGTGTTTATGTTTGTTTTTGTTGTTTTGTGCACAAGCTTCTGCATTTGCCTTGTGTGAGTGCATATTTGTGTGTGCATTCATGTGTGCGTGTGCTTGTGTGTGTGTTAACTCTGGAGGCAGTGTTGCAGACATGTATAATGATGAGCAGTGATCTATTGCCGATCATTACTTTGCAATTCCCTCCTGTGTTTGTCACATACAGCATGCAGTGATCGCTTCACTCTCTCCTAAAATGAACTGTGGTGGATTCCCCACAGCCCTCTCTCTCTCTCCATCTCTCTTTCTCTCTCTGACTCTCTCTTTTTCTCCTTCTCTCTCTCCTCCAATTGATTTGTCCTGCAGCTTCTTTTCGGTGTGCCAGCTAGCTGTAATGAATATTGAATGAGGCCGTTGGCTTAGCTTACACTGATACAGGCTCCCAACATTTAATGATGTCGCATTGCAATGAGACTATAGGCACACTCTTTCTTCACAGCCTTGTTTTCTGCTTTTCCTGACGGGATGAGTCAATACAGCCTGTCAGTGCGTGTGTGGGTGTGGATGCTTGTGTGTGTATGTGTGTGTGTGTGTGCGTTTGTGTGCACAGGAGAGACACCTTAAAGGTGCATTCTGCCAGTGGGTGGACAGGATAGAAAATATGTGTTGATCCAACTCTTGTCATTGATGATGGTCGTGTTTGGCAGGTGTGAGCGTCTTTGTGTCAGGCAGCGGACAGAAAGGTTTTTCTGTGTGTGTATCGGTGCGTGCAAACAAAAGGAAGTGCTGTGTACAGAATGTATAGAACAGAACTGGATGTGTGTGTAAATAAAAGGAGTTTTGTGCTGCATACAGATGTTGACAGGTTTGTGTATGTGTGTGTGTGTGTGTGTGTGTGTGTGTGTGTGTGTGTGTGTGTGTGTGTGTGTGTGTGTGTGTGTTAGATGAGACACACTCAGATGCAAAAGAGAAAAAAAATACTTAGACAGTTGCTTGAAACTTTGACAGTTAACAAGGAGATTT
>OMKZ01056155.1:33791-61782 GCA_900302535.1 Neoniphon sammara
GATTTTTTCACCCGTGATAGGAGTGAACACAGCCACAACAGGAAAAAAAATCAGCCTAATAGGCTAACAGAAGAAATAGAAGAGAGAGAGGTCAAGCGGTCAAGCAAGCTAGATGATGAATGGAGAAAGGGAGTGGAAGTAGCGAGAACAAACGTTTTTCAAAGTTTTTGAATCACTGCAACCACTACCATACAGTCATAACTGTGCACAAAAAAATTTAGGCATATAGGTCCAAGAGTTTGCAAGATTAGCCGCAGACAGACACACACAGAGACACACGGACATAATCATACAATTACAGATGAAAAAAATTAAGTATATATAGTGTGTTTTCTGGGCGAGTTCATAAAACCCTCTGCTGACGAAGAAAGTCAACAGAACACAGAGCAAACATACGGGAGAACAACACTGTAAAAAGTGTCAGAGGATGATGTAATCTGTCAACAAGTGTGGGTAAAAATAGGTTAAATAGCCTGATGCTTCACAACTGTAAAAAATGAAGTGTAAAACAACCGTTGTTGTTTCATACGTCAGCGGACTAATTTGCCTAATCTTCTCTGGTCTTTGGACGAGGGACAAGATCAAAGCCATCATGGAAAACCCCTCTCACCCTCTCTACAACCAGTTTTGGCACAAAGCAATAACAACATCTATATGTTAATTTTCTCTTGATCATTCAAGGGGCACATGCAGGTTCTGGCTCTGAAGCTGGAGCTCCTTACTATTGGCTGCTTGTAATGTCTCACTAAATGCCTAAAATGTAAAAATGTTAAGGACACTACAATTATTGAATTGAATTTCCACTGTTTGGTGTAAACAGTTACATAATTTGTCAATTTATCAGTCTTATCCAACCCAACAGATGTTCAATGACATAGACAATGAAGTGTTTCTTACATTTACTTTCCTCTCTCCAGGTGGGAATCTTGTCCAGAGATATGAAATCATGGCGACGATACTCCTTGCGTCTCTCGTCCCGATCTAGACGGAGCAGTCTCTCTGTGGAAGACAGTCATCGTAAATTTTAGAGTGAATAAAAGCTGGTCCCTACAATTTGAAAGAGAAGGACAAAAGAAGTAAAACCATACTTGGCAATGGCATCGACAGATAGTGGCAAGTTATTTTCACGAAAAGCCATAAACTTTTGACTTACATCTTCACTGACTAAATGCCTTCTACTTCCTTGCATGTCATACTAAACTGCCTCTCTACGGCCGTCCTTTTGGTCACCTGTTCACCTCCCATAATGCTCAGCAGTCATCACTGGTCCTGCCCTGCGTGCTGCTGGTCACCAACTGGACTCCTCCTCAGTGTCTTCAATTACACTGATGTCCGTGCCCTGGTTTCTCCTGCTCCACTCCTCCACTGGCTCTGCCATCATCATCACTTCTGTCCTCTTCCCCAGCACTGTACATTTTCTCTCTGAACAATGTAATACTTATTGATTCCAGCATTAAAATTCCCTTTTGGCTCGCCCCCCTCCACAGAAGGTCAGAGCCACAGAACAGCGCCCCTGGAGGTGGTCAGTATCCAGAGTCTTGCCCGTGCACATTTCAGTCAGGTGGATGCATGCCAGCCCAGGGACTTGAACCCCAGTAATCTGGTTGAATGGCACTCTTCCTACTCCCTGCCTCTCTGACTACACCAGTGGTTCTCAATTACGTGCCAGGGAGACTCAAACGAAGGTTTTCGTGAGGGCTGAACAATTAAATTAGTATCGAAATCAGTGCAATTTTTGCTAAAAATAAAATGTGAGAGTATCATTATAACTGAATGGTAAATTGTAAATTGTGGTGCTAAAGAGATGGCCTGACGTACAAATCACATTGCACAAACGTAAGAAAAACATTTTTGTTTAGTGGACCCTAACAAAAATCACATTATAATCAATAGCTTTATTTTTTTAGGATGCAAAAATGAACATTAACACCAAAATTGTGAATCACATCTCACTATCTGTCAGAATAATTGCAATAGGAGTTTTTACTATATCATTCATCCCTAGTTTTCCTTCCAACCAAGCACAACACCAGCTGATTTCACTCATTAGTTCCTATTCTCTGGTTGAAGATGTCTTAATTACTGACATTAGCTGCTGTAGCGGTTTGGTTCAAATGAAAACCTGCACGCTCCTCGGTCTCCTTGGAACTCAGCTAAGAGCCGTTGCACGACACCACCCTGCCCCCAAACCTTCACTGCACCCTGCACCCTTCACAGTTCATCCCGTCTTGCTCTGCTACTCCTCCTCTGACCCTGCAATCCTCACTGGTTGTGTCCTGATGCTCATCTGTACTGCCAGCCAGAGTCCCTCAACTTGCCACTGATTAACGACCCAGCCCTACATGGGAATAAATAAAGTGAGTGACACAACTGAACTGTTTTGTATGCAGCAACACCAAGCATTATGATGAGTGAGCAACTATGAGACAGGAATAGGCCTCTCTGTGATAAAAACTAAATCGGAAAACTGACTTTTATCTTATGCATATCTATATTTAACCTATAGCCAACTGAGTCCTGACTTTTATGTAATACAGTGGGATGTGAGTGCTGTTTTGTAATTGGAAAATCTCTCAATTTAGTTACAGAACAAACTGCAGCTTCCCTGGCTGATATGAGTGCATTGCACAGCTGCTGGACTACCTCTCTGTCCTCATGCTCATCTTCACCGCCAGCCAAAGCGCCTCAACTTGCCACAGTTTGGTCCAACTGCACCGGGCCGCCTTTTTAAACAAGGTTCATCCTGGATATTTGTTTCTCCTTGAAATCTGCACTAGATAAATAACCCTGTGCACATAGTGTGGACTTTGGTCAGTTATAATGTGTCCCTGTGTAAAATGCAGTTTACATAAATTGGATGTGATTTGACAAAAAGCAGAACATCCCATTTACCAGATAATACACTATTTATATCCCCCACAGATAATTTTGAGGTTTGGGGTTGGACGAGGTGCATGCAACAATACCCTACAGTATCTCAACTCAACAATAATTTTGTGAAAGGGACTATGAGTTATGAGACATGCCTCTTACATAAGGCCAAGCCTAAAATATTGAGGCTGTAGTGGTTGACTATATTTTGAGGAGAAATATGAGCTGCCTTCGGTCATCCTCAGGCACTATCCTATAGTATCTCAAGCTTACAAGGTATTTTTTTTCAGTAGGGGAGATATCATTTCTACCCCTTCTATGTACTCGCTCCCTTTCCCTCTTGCCCTGCCCTGTCATTCCCAAGGCTGCTTTTATTTTGCATGGATGAAATAAAGGCAGCTGTTGGGTCCTTGAACACAACAGTGTTTCTCGGGCTATACCACAGCGGATCATCACTCTGCACAACTTTTAGGTGTTTTAGAATCCCAAAGCCCTGTTTAGTTGCCATGAGAACAAGATGGGTTAAAAGGCCTTTCATTTAACAGGGATATCTATGGGTATATATGAGACTGCATTACTGGAGCCACAAGCCCACAAATGTTAAATCTCACATGATCTTTGTCATAGCTTGGTGAGTTCTAGATAGAGGAAGCAAATGTCATCGCTGACATTCCTAAACACAATTCTAGTCATGGCAAAACCAAATGAGAGATTAGCACTCAGTGTCTCACCATATATGGCTCCTTAAATGATGACGTCTGTTTCCTCTTATCCTGTTTAGTTTTCCTTTCATTTTGTTTTGTTTTCAGAAAGTTGTCTGATTTCAAAATAGTCTGCATCCCTGGTAACTGATTTTACAGCAGCATTTCAGTTTTCCACAACTCACATTAAGTTATCTTCAGTGGTAAATACAATATGTAGGAATACGCAGGAAAATGAAAGAGTTAATGGCAGCTATATATTTCACCTAGCCAAAACACTAACCATTACCCTGAACCTAAGAATTTTCTGAAAAGTCATCAAATTCAAAATATAACAAAGTTATCTATTAAAGTTCATAAGTCTCAGAATTTCTCTCACATTTTGTGATTTTTCCATAATCCCCTCTGAAGGCAATTTGAGCTAGAGGGGCATATGCTTGGAATATGAAATCTGATTTACTTTGATGTTCATTCCATGCTGCTACCTGTTCAATTGGGAAATGGTTGGCTAAGATTAATTATTACCTTTACTAAGCATTTTACTGAATTATATTTTAAAAATTCCCATAGACTCAGAGCATGACATGAGTCACTGGACACGATGACATGACACTGCAGTGTTTGCAGGCCAGATGGATGATAACAATAACCAAAATAAACAATAATAGAACAGCAATATCAAAAATAATTGCAAACAACAATGTAGCAATTATTAGGGGTATGCAGTGCAGTCACATGGCATTACTTGAAAACAGAGGTCAGTATTAACAGTCTGACTATTATGAACCAGTAGTTTACTTCAACTAGTTTGAAACTATGCAGGCCTGCATCTATTGCAAAATTCCCGTACCAACAGAAGTGCTGTAGTGTTTCAAGAAAAACATAACTTTTTTTCTTTAAAAACACAGTGAGGTAACGGTTAGGGTAATATTAATAATTAACTGCACAGCTCTGTGTCATGTTGTCTGTTGTTGTTTTTCAGTGTGAGACAAATTCTACTTGCCTTACACGGAAATTAATTAAGCATGCAACAACATTGTTACTATGAGGAACTATCAACATGTTTTTGTGATGCAAAGGGGAAAGCTCTTTTTTTTCAGTAAATGATAAGAGTCCATGCTTAATCTAGTAACCACCCCGTTTCCTTATGTAATACTGTGTTGTGAGTGCTGTCTGGTTATAGACATATGACTTTATTTAGTTGCAGAGCAGTAGGTTATTTGCAACTCAGTGGGCTAATGTTGGTGCATCACACAGCTGCAAGGTGGAAGATCTTACTGCCATTCAAACAAGTAAAATAAGGACTCTCTAAACAGCAGCAAGCAGGTTTAGTGTAAGCTAATAATCAGGAAAGAGGCACTGTGTGACAGTGTTATTGCGAATGTCAAACATGTATTAACGGCTACCAAAGAGGCGCAACATCAGTGCAACATCTGTACAGTGACCATATCGGATTAGCGAATTGTCATGATAAGAAGTTATAGTCTATAACAACGCGGGAAAGACAGAAAGAGTGGCTGTCCAGCCTATGGCATGGGTGAGATTCATGCTGTCTGCCATGGAGAGATGATGATAGCCTCCAGATTATATTCACCCCAAAACAAGCCTTACCTTTTTCAGTCTTCCAGTCCTTTTTCTTTTTGCTCATGCTGCCGGAATGATTGGACTTCGAATGGCTGTTTTTTGACTGTGGCAACCCCAGGCTCACAGCGAATGTGGTCCGGAAAACTGAAATGGAAAGTGAAACAGCTTCTGGACGATGTTTCACCTGTGAAGCTGTCAAATTTCTATGGACCTCAGTGCACGCAACCTACAGTGATTGCGCCGTAAATTATGTGTACGAATTGTGGGTCCGTGATTGGCTGCCAGGAACAAGGAAGTAGGTGTGCGATTGGGCGAGCGGGAGTGTCAGTTAGGTAAGCCCAACGCGCTCCGGAGGCAGGGTAGGTTGTCCCAGACGGTTCATCCCCTTGGCGTGTGAGGTGGTAGGCTAGCAACGCCGGGCCACTCGGGTGCACCCAGCATGGAGCACATCTTAAAGAGTCTATACTTTGAGTCGCTGCAAGAAAATTTAACGAGGAAACAGTTCAGAAACTTTAATAGGAATTTGGCAAGTTTTTGTTATTTTTTTTTCTGTTGCATTCTATAAAATATGATTTGTTATGCATTTTAATTCCCCTGCTGCAAAAGCAGCGCAGACGCACATGATTTAATAGTACAAGGCCCAACTCACAAATTAATCTGCCTAGTTTATGTGATAGGGTGTAAGGGTCCAGCCAGTGTAATTCATAAAGCCCCGCTATCTTGATACTTATAACCTACTTATATTATACTTGAATACCTCAGACTATTCCTATCATTAAAACCATGTACTATTTTTAAAATAGCCTAACAGAACAAAGTAATAACTCAATAGATAAAGCGACATCCTGGCCATGGATGTGAAATACCCTATTATTCTTAAGAGAAGCCCACAGTAAATAAATGATGCTGTGCACAAAAGATGTTGCACCCCTTTTGGGCTGATTAGTGGCAATTAAAATTTCTATTATCTAGAGGAGGCAAAAATTTTAATTTACAGTTAATCTAAGAGAAAGAGCTTATAGATCCACATAGATTGCATAGGTATAACTTATTATCCAGCTAACAAATGCAGGTAATGTGAATGTTCATATTACTACAATTGTGTAACTGGTGGATATCAATGATATGAGGCATCATCCATGTTTCATCATACTTTGGCCAGTATTTTTCAGAGATATTGCATATGACTAATACACAAGTGGAGACAGATGCATGGTAACCGCCCTTTTCCATGGCAGAGGACAGTTATCCATTTCAGAGAATAGACCACATCCGGTCAGTAAGTCAGGCTGTCATGTGTGAGAGCTCGGTTCCAGAGCCCACCGTCTGTCATCTGTTGTGTTAGCTCTGCACTGGTCCAGACCCATCTGCTCCTAAAGCTACTGACATTCTCTGAGAGAGAATGTCTCTCTCAGATAATAAACATAAACAAAGCCGGTGCTAGGGAGATTTTAGCACAATGTGCAGTGCTGTACTCTAATACAGACTGGTTTGTTTAATTGTCAAATACAGTCAGTTCATGTGTCAAGAGTTCGGTGAATACATTTGAGGGGGGGGGATAATTAATTTGAATAATTATAGATAATGGCAGTTCTAGGACAAAGTAACACTACAGCTAGCAGCTATGCTCCAGTTCCAGTTTGGGGCTTAGTTTAGATAGAGAACTGTTTGAAAGGTTTTATTCATTTATTTTACAAGAAAAGGGAACAATGCCTTACTTAAAAGAAAATTAATGCTATTACAGAATCTATTTTTGTTTGTTTGTTTATGTTGGTGGTTAATCAGCTTATGGGAGTATCCAAATGGAGTTTACACTACTTTTTAATTAGCAGTGCATGACTGGTAAAGCTGTGTTACTATAAAGAGCAAAATGATGTATTTATTCCAAGATCAAGCTGGCAAAATTCTCTCACAGTGCTCGCCAGACCTCTCATGGTCAAATTAAAGATCTTTATCTCACTGAGCTGCTGCCCTTTCTAGGAAATTGAGACAGAGAATTCAGCTCTGATATCTGGCACCGAAATTCATAATTTGTGCTTGTAATATCTTAATTAGTTCGCACTTCCACTACTTAATGTGGATTCACATAATATGGGAATAGCCTATCAGTGCCCATTCTATTATAACCATGATGAGACATCTACTTGTCTCTGTGACCAGAGCACATAATGCCCACTGGGGAAGCCAAATTCAAAAGCATCTCATCCTGCCTGTCCTATATTTAAACAAGGGTGATAGATTTGAATGAAGTGGCCATCCTGTACTGTTCAAATCAAACCACTAGATGTCGACCTCGCAACATTATAAAGTGTTGCACAGAGGCAGATACAGTTTAGAAAATGTAATTGAGTAAAAAAAAATTTCTAACAATCAAAGTTAGAGATTTTGGAAAATCTCCAAACAACTCCAAACTGATGCTGTAAAGAAAAGTAAAGGCATTCACTGAGACACTCAAGGACTGAAGTTTTCTACTTAGCTGTGTTTGGCGTAGTGAGTAGGTGGCATACTGAATAGACTGCATTTCAACCAGGGGACTCAGGTTCAACCATATTGTCAGCAGGCATCCAGACTGCTGCATTATCACTGAGCAAGTCACTGAATCTCTACCAGCTCTGTCCTGACCTCTGACCCCTGGAGGGGGTAGCAAGCAGAGAGAGAATTGTGCTTCTCTAATTAATGAAGTATGACATCATTTTTAATACAATTATTAAGTTTACCTATATATTCAGAAATTAAAAAGGCTTGACAAAAATGGAAAATTTAAGAGATTTTTGATCACTAATAAAAGACTGCTGAATGTTGATTACAAGAATTTTGTTTTGTTTTCAGTTCACACCTAGTCATAAACTATACTGCAATATATTATTTGATGATCTACTATGCTTTATAATAGTGTGCTATACTATGCTATAACATTCTATTCTATGTTTTACTTTAGTATACCATACTATACTATGCTATACTATACTATAATATACTATAATATACTATACTATTATTACAGACATACTTTTATGAAATGTTATTTGTGGCTGCCTGAGTTTAGTCACAATGATGATATATGAGCTTTTTTTTTGGCTATGTGTAATTTGCCAAATTTCAAATCAACCAACCAAAAGTGACACCTTGGAGTCTGGCCCGTCTTTCCTTCGTTGTAGTATAAAATGCTTTGTTTATTGTTGTCATTAAGGGTATTTTAAAATCTTCACATGTAACTAGCAGGAAATATAAATCCAAGAAGTCTATTCAAGGCAGCATGATGTTCAATGAGCAGGGAAAAAATGTTACAGCAGATGCAGACTTGGCTGCTTTTGCCCTGTAAATAGTTGTACATGTCAGTTCTGCAGGGCAATTCTGTATACTCCAAACAGAGGAGGATCTATTTGTGTAAGACTGCGTAGGCCATTGTTATTGTCATGGTTACAGGCGAGGAGATTATCTCTAAGTCAGTAGCTACTCCTCAAAGTCACTGGTTCTTTGTTGATTTGATTTGTTTTCAGATCCTTCTTATAATCATAGCAACGTAATTACAGAAAACAAGACAATTATCTACTGAAAAGTTCACAAGAATTATGTATGACTTAAAGAGAGCCCTGGGGTTAAAGGGCTTACAATTATGACAATTATTGTTTATAGGTATTCTTGTGTCAATATCCTTAAGCCTTTTTATGGGTTTTGAGTGACTATTTGATTTGGTAATTTGCCCTGAAAGGATTATCATGTCTATTCTCAATCAAATCCTAAACGGCAACAATAAAGCATCAATTGTTAGTATATTAAAGGCTGGTTTTACTGACATGTCTAAAGCTTTTACTTCAAAACAACACACTTTTACTAAATGGTTATTGCCACAGAAAACCAAAGTTTAGTCAAGTGCAAGGCTAAAGCCATTTCTGTCACCTGAAACCAGGAGCCAGCAGCTGTAATTCATCAGATGTTAAAGGTATTTCTCATATGTTGTCAACAATAAAAGAATTGAAGGAAACATTTCTTTCTGAAAGCCCTGGATGAGGTTTCACCAGCAGTTGTAGGCATCCATACCAGGCATGTTAAATCCTGTGGAAAGACTGTAAATGTAATTACTCTGAGAGGATCATTTCATTCCCCAGCCAAGCTGCATGGACACACATGTTTATCATATACCAATAAAACTGTAAACATGTTATACAAAATACTTATGTTGTTTTCTGAGATGGAAATAGTTTATGTGCTGTGCCGTACTCCCTGAGTCCTGTTTCTGCCACAGTTCCCACTGCTGCACATGAAATTGTCAGTCTTTGGTCAAATGGTACAGTCTGGTGGTTAGTGTGGCTTCTTTTCAAACTCTTCAATCAAACATGTGTCTGTCCATACCATATACTGTGTCTCATCATATATCTTGCTCATCTCTTTCACAGATGGCTTGCAATTCTAATAGACTGGAACCAAAAACATCCCAGCAGTAAGTCAGATTGGCATGTTTTGTGCAGACTCTGTTACAAAATTCTTACAGATTATTTACGCTGGTTTACATCTTGAACGTCTTGCTATTTTCCTGTATAGATACAATCCATCAATGTCCTAAGCCAAAACTCAACCATGCAGCAGCAGAGATGGGCAGACTTTACAACAGTACATGGATATAACAATAAGCTTTTCATGCATTTTGTGATTTATATCTCTTACATTTGAACACTGCTTGTAATCTATGAGATGGTTCTGTCAGTGGTTTGCAAGAAACGAAAAATATTGTTCTTCAGTCAGGCCTCTTTCAATTCAGAGTACACATAAATACAGTCTTTTCTGTCTGTGACTTTAAAATATGCAGAAGCAGTATGCAAAATTTGATGGCTGTATATTCAGGAAAATTTGAAAAAAAAAAAACGTGTTATTTAAATGAACTTCTGACACATTTTGATAAATGTTGTCCTGCACCTGAAGTCTGATATAATAATTTAAAATTCCAGAAAATAGTGGAAAAGCTGACAAGGTTGTAGTTGTTACTGTCCCTATAAAATATGAGTACAACAGCTTTAGACTGTGATGTACTTCACTACTAGAACACAGATTATATTTTCAATTTCCTTAATTTTGGCCTTGAGAAATATTTTGTTCATTATTACAAATACTGGATGTTCTGTCTTAGTCCATAGAAGGCTCATGTACGCATTTGCAATTTGTCACAAGATACACTGTGATGTTATTTATACTCATGTGTGTGTAGATATAGTGATCCACTGTGCGGTACTTTATTTAGTCTGCAGGCTCAAATTAGATTGGATTAAAAAAGCATTACATTGTTAGTGCTTTCCTGCAGGATTCCTGTGGGTTGTAGCTTTGGCAAAATGTGTTGCAACGGCTCCTTGTGTTTATTTTACTCTATTTAACAAAGCCCTCATGTAGCCTGTCTGTTCAACCAGAGCAAGTCTGTGTTTTCCCCGCTCTTAGCAGCAGAAATGCCTCACTTATCACGGGCTGAACTCAAGTTTAAAGAGTCACTGCGAAGATGTTCAACATATCAAAGAGAGTTTGGTCCAAAGCTTTAGGACTTCTTTGTATAAACTCTGAGATCTTGTCCTTAGAGGATATTCTTGCACAATGATGGGCTGTTGCTCTACTTCTCCTTTTCTCTATGGAAATGTTTCCACTTTAGTTTTTAAATAAAACATAAGCAAAATATAAAGATAACATGCAAATATCAGGTTTAGCTCTGTTGTTACTACAGATAGGATTATGAACTTTTGCAGCTAAAGGTCATCTAGCATGGATTCACAACTGATTCCATTTAAACTGAATCTGTTGTGAGGATTTCCAAGCCACAACACAGCTCACTCTAAAATACCCCAAAACATAATCACTAAACTGCAAAGTCCTCATGTGTTCCCTCAGGGTAAGGAGGTTGTTTCACACCCAGACAAATGAGCATTTAAAGTGGCTCCATGATGTCAAGGTGGGTACCAGGAAGTTTGAAAGGGGGTGAAAATTCCACAAAATGCGCCACAAAAACACAATCACAGAAACTGTGCTTCCCCTGACGCCCACCTCACCGCAGCTTACATCTTGGCTCCATCGTTCCTGCACTTATGCGAAGCTGTCCCACCCCTAACCATGTCTAAACACCTCAGATACGGCAATCAAAGGCAATCTGTATATTCAGGGTCAAAGAGTGCTAGGTTGGACGTTCAAGTAATGCATTCTAGTTTTAACTTTTCAACATTATAGTGAAAGGGTCGAGGAATATCACTGTATTTCTTTGTAGCTTTTAGAGTGTTTTCGGGTAATTTTCAAGTCCCAAGGACTTTAACAACAGTCTTCAGACATGATGCTATGTAGCACAGAACCTATGACTTTAATGAGGGGTTTTATGTATTAAATCATATGTTATGTAATGTAGCAATTAGGCAATAAGATGTTAAGGTATTTGGCATGACTTGAAGTTGCATATTAACTATAGCAGTACCACTGCTATTTCAGCTTAGTGGACTTGTTTTTTTTTTTTTTAGTCTGCTTCTGATGGAGCAATTTCACAGTTGACTTAGGGTCACAAATAGCCATTGCAAGCTTGAATTTGTTTTTTAAATGTGTAGTCAAAACCCAGTGGATTATCTGTGGAAATAGGCTCACGGACATCATGTTTTCAATCTGTACGGTCACACAGAAAACATATCTATGAAAACTGGAAATGAACTTGCACTAAAGACCAGGCTTTTTTTCTCTCCCTCTGTGCAGCACCCACAACAGATAAACATAGTTTCCACAGAGATTAGATGGTATGTGTTAATAAAGCCACCCCCCAAAGACTGGCAGGGCCCCACTCCAGCACTCCATTTCTCCACCCTGGCCCCAGCTCTCACTCAACAGCTCTCTTTCATCTCTGTTGACTTGATCCAAAACAAACAACATTACATGACATATCATGATTAAAGAATGTGCTTTTTATGATCCACCCATGCAACTCCTACAAAGACCATAAAGACATAAGTGTGTGTTTCAGATCAGGGATGACGTGGGTCTTTATTTTGACTGATGATGATTATATCTCGAGTTATCCTGAATATTTTTTAATAGCCTGTTGGTTTGTTGGATTTATTTGAAATATTTTATCCTTTTCTTCTGTGGTCCAGTATAGTCTAATAGTAACTCATGCCTCTGACAATGACATTTGAAGTCCCAGCAGGGGCAGCATCAACACTTGACAATTTTGAAATAGTAAGGTTGCCTTTTTATTACTATTCTCAGGACAGAAAATTATAGGAAGTTGGTGCAATAGGAAGATGTACATCTTCATTTCAGTCAAACCAAATTACTTTCACTTCTTAGGAGGACTTCACAAAGGAACAATAATTTCTGTGCTTTATGTTCTGTATTAGTATTACACTTATATTCTCTGCTGCATTAACTTTCATTTCTCCTTCATTTTAATTGGCCTTAACAATAAAACAATTTTTCATGTCTAGACAGTACAGCTGAATGTGCAGCTATGATTGGCTTTTAGCTTTGGCAGGGATTGAGATTTAACCTTAGTCATAAGGGCTTTATGTCTATGTGCATAACACTACTGAGTCATTCCTCACACTAGGGCACTAATTAAATTATTTTCTACAGGATTTAATGATCTGCTGCCTGATGGACTAAGCACAAAATTTTATGAGCAGCCATGCACACCCCAATGTCTCCAAACTGTATTGCGATTATGCTATAGAAATTGGACCTGAGAATCTACAGGAAACCCTCAATGCACAGAAATTAAAGCTACTGATCTTAAAATTAAAAAGAAACTAAAGTTTGTGATGCCTAGATATGCCGGCACCAAGGACAACAGGCTCTTAAAAACAAACAGGACGACAGAAACTGCACAACTTTGAAACTTGAACAACTCAAACACAGAAAATCTTGATAAAGACTAATCAAATACACAGAGTATGGTGCTCTTATCTAACTTTCACTGAGAATTCTGCAGCACTTTGCAGGTAGCTGTAGATATAGAGAGAAGGGATGAGAAAATGCAGAACTTCCCTTTTCCATAACTCCATATTTTACACAATAAAATTTAGTGGTATTTCGCTTTAATTTAAGCATCTAATGAGGCTTCTGTTTACAGGACCGCCCACCAAAGTCCAAATAAAACCCATACCTGTACCAGCACTGCCAAACACAATTGCAGAAGCGGCCACAAAAACAAATGAGCTGCAACCCCAGATAATATGCTTAACTTGCCTCCAGCATTTGCTGCCAATTTCAACTAATTTTATGTTTGAAAAACAATATCAAAAACAACCAGTTCCAGTCCTCAGTTCTCACTGGGTAATTTATAGTCAAAGCTGTTAACTGCACATCTGCAAGGAGAACCAAGAGTCAAAATTAAAATACAAAGGTGAAATATTAAATGGTTTATGACATACTGTTATACATGCAATAATCACATCACAACAAAATCTATGTGAACATTAAAAAAAAAAAAAAATTAAAAGAGAAAACATCAGTTTGGAATTGAGAACTGGAATCTGAAACGTTTGGGGAATTCAAAATCAAAAGTGTAATAAGGAAGTCAAACAAAAAAAAACAAGACAAAACAAACTGTTAAAAAATTTTTTTCAAAAAAAAAGTTTTCAAAATTATCATATGCTTATTTTGCAATGCTGTTTCAAATTTCCTTTTGGCTTTTCCTATTCAGCACTTTAAATTTTCAACTTGCAAACTGTATGGTGATGAGTTGGCATGGCGCATCCCAACAATTAATGGCTACTAATACAAATGCCAAAGCTATGCAGTGCATAAGGGATTCAAAGTGTATATTTACAAAGTTCCAGTTACTTCATGTTGGAAAAAGTTGAACTAAAGCAATGCTGCCCTCCAGATAGATACAGTTTTGTTAATGCAGATAAGGACACAGTATCATAGACATGAAATGCCCTACATAGCGGTTCCATATTGAAGAAAGGTGAGTGTATGATCGTGGTTCAATGTGTTGTCTGTAGACATTGCCATGTTTCCTATCTGACACAAGGGGTCAGATAGGGGCTGAGTGAGTGAGTTAGTCAGTGAATTAACTTTCTAGATCCATGAGTTGCTTTGCATCTAATAAAATACACCTGCAGTGTTATATCAAAACACGTTATAAAAATAATCTATATCCAAGTGAAGTTAATATTTTAGCATTCTTTTGTATGTAATGTCCATCACTCCCGCATTTTCTGTCAATCAATAAAAACGTTTTAAAACCCAACCAGGCTATAACCCTGAAAATTAAAAAGTAAGAAAAAAACTTGCTTTCTCTTAAACCATTTTAGACGTTTGTTATCTTGGTCATGACAGTCAAAGCAGAATATTATTTTTAAAAATCGCCCTGACAATTTTACAGCACTTTTGGCACTATAGACACTATTGTGACTATAGTGCCAAAATCTGCTAAAATGCTTAAAATTTGTCAAGGTCCAGTGCCAAAAATTGCTGTTGTAGTTTATTGTTAATGATAGTGTTTTTGGTCTTTGCTTATCCTTGCTGTTGTATGTTTCATTGTCATAAGTGGCTGTGAAATCGCTTTTGCCAAATGTCTAATGTAGCTTACTATCGGTTGGCGTCCATAAACCTGACGATCATGTTGTATTTTAATTTTTTAATTTTTCACATTTACAAGTAGGCATGCAAATTTCGACAGCACTCAACAGTATTACAAAGTGTATTTTAATTCTTCTCTTTAGATCCTCCACTGCACAACCGCCGTTTTACAAACCAGTAAGTTTAAACTGTTTAGCTGAATGCTCTTATCCAGCCCAATCCAGACTGACTAATCTCGCAGCAATAAACAGAATGAACCTGCGTTCAACTCTGTTTAGCACGTGGGCCAGTGTTTTGGCTGAACGCACTTCCTTAGCAACGTGTATCTGAACCAGGAAGTACTTTGGGATGTTCTAGCTAACTGGCAATGGATAGCACAAATGAGGTGAGAAAGTGCACGATTGCAAAGTTTGTCTTAGTCAGGTTCTTTCGCTTTACTCTCGTTCATATAGATAAAAACGTGTCAGGTAATCTTGTGGTTACCAGTTAATTCTGTTGCCGGTAGAGGAACAGAAAAAAACGTAAGTTGAGTTTGTTGTGGCAGGTGTGTTAGCCAGTTAGCTAACAAGCTAAGAAAAACATATGATAGTCTATTAGCCTGCATTGCAGTAACTTATTTGTTTGTAACATATGATTGCTGTGACAGAGTGCTGTGACCGTTGCCGTTATCATTCTCTATTGCCGTTGATGACTCTCTTTAAATTGGCTAACTCACGTTCATTGACGCTTGTTAGCAAACGCAAACTTTTAGCTGTGGTTATTGCAGCATCCGTTCTTTGGAAAGTTGTTCATCATAGCTAAACATTAATTAACGTGCGAGGGTGATATATTTTATGCATGTATCCTCATTTGCAGGTGTCAACTGTCATTATGTCTGTTAAATCAGTGGTTCTGGACCATGTACATTCAGGACTGAGGAGTATGCAGTTTTTTTGCTCCAGCAAGTCATCACACCAGCTGAATTCACAGGCGTAGTTTCTCCTCTGAGCTCAAAGTTGTACTAATAAGGGAAATCAGCAACTGTAGCGTTTGGTTGGAATGAAAACCTGCCTACTGCCTACTCAATGACAAATGGTTGAGAACCGCTATGTTAAATGATCTTATTAGACTTTGCTTTGCAGGATGCTCATTGCCTTTGCAGTGCCCATACAAGGCTTACTCTTTGCATTCTTATTTCTGTTACAGGTGTGCTGTCAAAATGACTTTCTTACCAGGGTCTGAAAGGCCATGATAGGCTTGTCAAGTTATGCAGGGGTTATGGAAAAGTTAATGAATTCTGCTGAAGAGCAGCAGCCTTCTTCACCCCAGGAAAACTCATGGTCCAATCAACAGGACTCACTATCAAGCAAAAAGCAAAACTCAAAAGGTGTTGGTGGGTTTGTTCTAGTGCATGCAGGTAAGTACGCCCACCATAAACAGAATCATTTATCAGTAGAGTTAACGTCAATGGGCTCGTTATCATAGTTTTTCTCACTCTGTTGAGATTTAAGACTTTCCAAAAAACAAAAAAAAAACCCATCAAATTTCATTTCATTTCATATCTTTATTTAGTACTTGGAAAAGCACTGAGGTCTCCCCATTTTTTGGTGTGGCAGAAAATTTGTCAGTTTGACCATGAAAAAACAATAATGTCAAAGTTGCCTGAAAACTATGTATTTTACACACAATTACTGATGCAGTGCATAAATCCTCAGACATGGAGCCAGTACCTATTAATGTTTTTTTTTTTTTGCCTTGCCCCAGCACTTACATGCGTGTTGATTAAATGTTCCTGGCATGGAAACTGCTAGTCCAATAACCAAATGATAATCTTATGTTTCATCTGTTAATGTATAGTAATAGATCAACTTTAAGTGTTTCTCAGAGTCTGTGTTCCAGTTTTGTGAGAATATACTCCAGAGCATGAAATCGTAAAGTGTAGCCTAAACAAACTGCTGAAAGCTTTTTAACATAACTGGAGAAGAAAAGTTAGCATCATTTCAAAATAGCACTGCATTAGATTGTGTGTAAAAAGTAGTAACCTTATCATGACATTCATTTCATGAGTTTGATCTTGTGTTATTCTGTGTTTTTAGTGATGCTGTAGTACTTGTGTGGACTGGTGCAACTATGATTCATTTAAGAGGAGACAACAATAGGTCTAGAAGCACGCTTTAAAGAGCTGAACTACTGTATCATTGCATTATAAATGGTTAAACTCTTCTTCTTATCTTTTCCTTTTAGGAGCAGGATACCATTCTGAATCTAAAGCAAAGGAGTACAAGCATGTATGCAAAAGAGCTTGCCAGCGAGTAAGTTTACTTATGGGTTTACTTTCCTATGCGTGCATGTGCACACAGGCCTTTGCGTTTTACACAGGCATCAACTTTTCAAACCTTATACACATTGTGTCTTCAGAAAGTATTCATTTGTCTCTATTTGTGGGATAATTGTTCTGTTGGAATATAAATCATTGACTTAGTCTATGTTCTTTGCTACTCTGACGCACATCCTTCTCAAAAATTTGTTTTGTGTTTGGTTCCAGTCATTGTCCTCTCTGTGCTTACTAGTCTCCCAGTGCCTGGGAAATCTTGCTAGAAGGATAACACCCAGTGCAGCACTTCACAAGTCTGGTCTGTATCAGAATGGCCAGAAGAACGAAACTCCTAGGGTGAAAACAGCACATGGCAACGGGCTGCAGGTTGCAAAAAGGCACAGGAAAGAGAATGTGAGACAGAAATCGAGCACAGCTTATCACCCATCTAAAACAATCCCTATCGTGAAGCATGAAGTTCAGCACTTTTTCTGTTATCCAATGGCAGTGTCTGCTGACTCAGCACTTAACAAATTGTTTTATACCCTTCCCCAGATCTATGCTTTCTCATAGTTCTGCCTCTGAATTCTGTTTCTTGAACTTCATGGCAGAGTTTCTCTTCTGACATACACTGTCATCTGTGGGATCTTACATAGACATTCAATGTGTGTTTTATTCTAAATCATTGAATTCACCACAGCTGGGCTCCACTCAAGTAGCAGAGATATCTCAGGGACATACAAGGGAATTTGGCTGCACTCTAATTCAGTTTGGATTGCTATTGCAAAGGGGCTGAATACTTATTGCCGCAAAAGACTTCACCTTATCATTTCAGTTAATTTCTAAAAATTATAAATCCAAAATCCACTTTGGCATAATGGCTTGTTGTGTCTAGAACAGTGACATGCAATCCTTATGCAATCCACTCTAAATTCAGGCTGCATTACCACAAAATAAGGAAAAAGTCAAGGGGATTGCATACTTTCTGAAGGCACTGTTTCTAATCTGTTGTTTTCGCTGAAAATGCTCTCAGTGGAAACATTGTTGCTGAAATGCAGATTTTTTATGAAAACAAAATTATTGGCTTATTCTTGAAAAGAATATGAGGTAGACTTGTACATTTGTCACAAAGTTTTAGTCACAGTTGTGTTGTTCATTATGCAAAAAAGTTCCAGATTTTGTATTTTTTTTTTTTTTTTTTTGCTTTAGGAGAAAATATTGCCATGTGCTCTGTGGTTGCCTCACAGCGACATCACTTGTTGTTCAAAGTTTTAGTGCATTTAGGACATTTTGCAGAACAAACTAAGTCTATCTCTAACAGTTATTATTTTAACCCCTGATTGTATGTCACATATTAATAAATCAATTAAAATTGTAAGTGAATGTCCTAAGTAAGTTTTTATTGATTCATGCCCCTAATTTGGGTCTGGGAAATAATACTGTTTGTGAAGTACACTGACCAAGAACAGATATGACCATATTGTACCCACCCACTACACTCATGATAATTTTTAAAGTGAGATTTTCTAATATCAGTACTTTTATGAAGTCTTGCGAGTTACTGTCCCTGATGGGTAATTCACAGTATGAGAAGAATTTTTATCATGATGGTCCCTTTTGAAGGAAATTACCCCAAAATTAATGTAGCAATGCTGATAGTCATATTTTCAGTAATAAATATGTGGTTCTCAGTATTCATGTATTTTACAGAATCATATGATCATCTAAAACATTAGGTGATCATATATATTTAATAAAGTTGTGCAGTGAAATATGAATATGATCCTCATGTTTAGTTTTAGGAAACACATTAACTGTCCTGGAAAAAACTTGGTACAGTGGCAAAGTCCATATCTAATGCTCTCTGGTTTCGAAAGCCTTTTGTGTTGGTTACGTAGGCCTACATGTTTTGTTGTTCTGTGTAGTACTATTTATTGCATCTACCCAAAATTACTAGACACTGTCATGTCAGTGAAAAAATGCTGATTTATTTGCTCTCTTTTGATCAAATGTTAAAGTGTTGATTAATAGATAGAGCTGAAGCATAATGCAGACCGCTGACCAACAGATACAAGAGAGTGCTACATTATTTGAGGGGAGGCAATGTGAGCCAGAGAACATGAGTTGTGTTGATAATGATAACACATTATTGGCAGCTTCAGCTGGCCAGATAGATCTCAGAGGAGAGCAGATCTACTATTGTGACATATGCCATGCTTTGTTTTCCAAGCCTTCAGAACAAAAAAATCCCTTTATGTGTATGCTTCACCACTAGCAGTATATTACATCATTTATAGCTTTTTGAGTAGGAACTTGGTCACCTATCCATATTATTTACAGGTACATTTAGGCATGTAGCTGACTAGAGTGAATTACAGTGGGTGCAACAGTTAAAGAAGCTTCAGTTCCTTAATCACCAGTATTACAAGCAACCAACAGTAAAGAGTGCAAGGCTCACAATCCCTTGACAGTATTCCTCT
Source organism: Neoniphon sammara (assembly GCA_900302535.1). Lineage (NCBI taxonomy): Eukaryota > Metazoa > Chordata > Actinopteri > Holocentriformes > Holocentridae > Neoniphon > Neoniphon sammara. The sequence goes on from OMKZ01056155.1 coordinate 53,258, forward strand.
AAACCAGTGGTTCTCAAACTTTTTCGCTTGTGACCCCTTAAAACAAAGCGACGCCCACTCTCGACCCCCCTCACAGGCTGCGTATGCAGAGCGGTGATCAGTCCAGCTGGAGATTAGCTCCATTTTCAGGTTGTTTAATTTATTTTTGTAACAAAGGAGGCCTCAGATTTTTAAATTACTCAGTATTTCACAGGACAACAATCAAAAAATGGAGAAAAGATATGAAAAAATAAACCTGATAATACATTTGTGTAGTGTCAATAAACTATCTATGTCTGTCTTTGCTAGGCTGTGGACAGTCTCAAGGCCGGTGCTTTTGCAGTGGAGGCGGTGGCCGCAGCACTGGTGGAGCTTGAGGTTGGTCACTTTTAAACCAATTTGGTTGTATAAACTTTACACATTTATTATCCAACCCTCAGTGGATCTGTAGTTGACTAATTTAAGATCAGACCAAGAAAAAAAAAATATAAAAAAAACTTTCGTTGGAAATTAATAAATAATTTGACATATGTATGTGTTTATCCAAAATAGCTTTGTTTTACTGCAGTCTCTGATGCATATACATCCTGTTAGATGATGTAAGCAGTGATTTTCCTCAGGGCAGGGTTGGGAAGAAAAAATAATGACACTGATGAACTCTGTAGCTCTGCAGCTGCTCTGCAGAAATGTGCAGAGACGTGCAGTACAGCAAGCCCTCGCATTGACGTAAGCTGTGATTGTAGAATAATCTGATATTTATTTATTACTTTAGCACACCACATTCCCATTCATTTTTGATTTCCTGTTTTTCTACTCTCTATTGTTGTTTTTGGCTTTTTTGTATTGTACTGATTGCAACACTTATAAAGATTCATACATCAAGTATCTTGTGATTGGCTTTAAAGTATGGGTGACAAGTCAATCATTGTTCTTACTATATCTCTTTTGAAAGGGTTTAAGTTTTCACACTTACCTTCATAAATTGAACCCTGACAGCCGTCGATAAATTGTTTCATATTCATTTGCTGCAGAGTAACCTACTCAAATAAGAGACAAGGAATATGCACTCTACTTATCATGATAGAGGTGTAAACTGAGTCATAAAGGTGCCACAGTGGGTAAGCTACCAAAACAATAGTAATAAAAAAAAAAATAGAAATAAAGAAAGAAAAAAATAAGAACTGTTTTTTTCCCCTTTAAATACATCCAAAATATTTAGCACGATAAATAATTGAAAGTGTAAGAACATGTAAGAACATTTCTTACTTGTTGAATTCAGTCCATACTGGCTGTGACAACAGTGTGAAGACATGCACACTACATGCTGTGGGATGAAGTGGAAATGTCAATGAAAGAGCATTATTTTGAATATTCACATATATTTGCCAAACAGCCCACAACTAAACCAACAAAATTCCTGAGGGGTGAGGCAAGCGGGAGCAAAAAGAGACTCAGAATTAATATGAAAACAGAAAAAGAGGAGAGGGCCAGTAGCTAGCCAGCCATTATTGTCCTGAAAACAGTGTCAAGATCATTATCCCAAACAGACTGTAGGCTATGTCTGCAGCCAGGCATCGGGACAAATGGCATCAGTGTGCTGACCAGACCAGACAGGATAGCACCTTCTGGCCAGTCAAAAAAGTACATTCAACAAGGTGATTATATAAAGACACAAACAATGTAAGTGATATTATAACCACTTCAAACTGTTCAGAAATTATGCAATTGCAACTGGACATATTATCTTAAGCAAGATGGGCCCATTTTGTCTTGATTAAATTATATGCAACAGTATACTTTTTCCTCAGCATAAGAGCTGTGACAGTATGGTTGGTAGCAGATGTAATTTCATTCATGGCTGTTCATCTTTTTCATTTTCTCAGGACTCTCCTTTTACAAATGCGGGCATGGGCTCCAACTTGAATTTGTCTGGGGAGATTGAGTGTGACGCAAGTATCATGGATGGAAAGTCGCTGCATTATGGAGCCGTAGGCGCCATTAGTGGTGAGTTACTACAGATGTGTTGATGTTTATGTAATGCTGCTGTGTTATTGTGGCACAGAAGTGCAGTCACCTGAAAGAAATGGAAATGAGTCAAGCCTGTATCTGTCATATGTTCTCAAAGATTTACTCTCAACTCTTACGGATTTTGTAGGAGAGCATTGGAATCAGGAATTCTTATTATAGAGACCACCCAGTCTTTACCTGGAGGATTACCAGGACATAGTACTAATGTGCTCACATCAGCATACTTGCAAAGAGCTTTGCTTGTAAGACCTTCAATAAAGGCAATTTTTGTAAGGTCTCATAATTTATTCCAAACAGCCCGGGGGTGAAAGCGGGCACTTGACATTTAGTCCAGAAGACAACAGATTGCTTTTATTACCATGTCTGCATGATGTAACATTTAGCCATATAATTTGTACACGATGAATGAAAGTTTTTTGGCAAGTTCATACTTGCCAGCCCATGCTTCTCGTAAGTTTTTTACTCAATTCATTAAACTGTGTGTTTAAATAAGGGAGAAACTTAGAGAATAAGCTTTATTTCATAGGTGTGCTCTTGTAACATGGCTAAAAGAGAAAACATGCATTACTGCACACTGGAATTAATGAACATGTTACTGATGAAAACAAGCAAAGACATCAGTGGGAAGTGACACAGAAAACAAACAGACATTAAAGAAATCAAAACCATGCTTGCCTGAACTTGGAACCTTAGCACTTGAAATGAGAGATTTTCTCTTTATTCTTTTGAAGATTTCCCTTATGGATTTCAACTTACTTTTAGGTTTCCAGAAATTGGGAATGGTTAGAATTAGTGTCCTCTGATGTTGCTTAATTGTTAAAATATGAAATTTTATCCAAAGCACAAGGAAGAACAGCAGTGAGTTTGATAAAACCATACTGTATGATATTGTTTGCTTTCACATGTTGGGCAAAGTATAAATTGTTTTAGAACTAAGTTGGTGGCTAACATAGAAAACCTGATTTGAGCACTCCAGCCATTTTCTAACATGAAACTGTCCATACAATAGAATGGGCTATATTGCACTGCAGTATGTAGTACAATAAGTGTATTGTAGTACATACTGCAGTATAATATAGCCCCACCGTGTGTAGTATAGTTAAAAAATAAAAATAAAAAAATTGTTTCAGTGATTAGTAGAGAACATCTTTACTTTAAATATTTATATTGTCCACTTTAGCAATTATCTGCCTTGGATTTTTCATGTTGTATATCCTAGTCAAGCCACAGCATTTTTTGGCTATCATAGATTGGACCAAAGGATTATGCATTTTCAGAGTCCAATAATTCATTGATCTTCTTGATTAACCGATCATACTGTAATATAACCAAATGGTATGAGGTGTTAACACTGTCTGATAAGTGTGTCTTTCCCCTCAGGTATAAAGAATCCGGTCTTAGTTGCAAACCGTCTACTAAGCGAAGCTCAGAAAGGGAAGCTGTCTGCTGGCAGAATACCCCCATGGTGATTATCCTGTTCATTAATTTATGTTGTATTAATATGGTTACATTTTCATTCTGTTAGCAATTTTCTTTCTATTGTCAGCTTTTTAGTGGGGCAAGGAGCACACGATTGGGCCGTGACCCATGGAATACCACCATGCCCCTCTGAGAAGATGGCCACCAGTGAGTACTGCTGTACTGAGATATTCTTCATCTACGAAATTTGTTTTCTTTGTCTGCAAAAGCATCATGACCTTTGAGAAGATAAGCATTGTAATATTGAAAACACTAGGAAGAATTAACTTGCGAGAGGTATCCTAACTTACATAAGCAGTTTTCATTTTTGTTAACATTGCAGATTCATGCTGTATCCCACCCTTGTTAAACTATCACATTTTTCTTTATTATCTTCCTAGAATAGACACTAAGCAGACATCAAACAACACTCCTTTTAACCTCTATGAATATTAAACCATTTTTGTGCTAGAGGTAAACAAGATGAAACAGGGAGCCTAGAAACAGCTCAGATCAGTGGATTGTCTCTTATCTGGAGTGTTTTATCCTTTTATGGGAAGGCTTTACCCAGACAGAATCCATTGTTACCTATTTGCAAGCTTTGACGCTGACTTTTGGTTTAACTGAAGTTACTTGATATCTTGCATCCTCTTTGGCTTTGGCATATTGATGGATGATTCAAAAGCATTACCATGTGTTTACACATCTGTCTCCCACCTAAGAGGTGTTTTTTTACTAATGTTAATTGCATCCCAATCGATTTTTTTTCCTTTTCAGGCAACTTTTAAAAGTATTGTATTCCCTAGACTTTATAATTGGATGAATGCTTTGACAAGAGCAGAACAAAAAAATCCTCTAAACAGTGAAATAAAGCAGCAATCCAGCAGCACTTCATTAGATATTGGAAGCTACTCATGTTCTCTGCCTGCTGTCCTTTCTCATTTTCAGATTGACACGTCAGGGTTTGGGTCTAATGAACACTGACAAATAACCCAGCCTGCTCAATCCTCTGTAGACATTTTATCTATAAAAGCATACTGCTATGAAGTGCTCTGAAGAGCTTTTGACAGTCAAGCTTAGGTGAAAAGGCAGGGCATTGATTTGATTTCAAATGCGGGAAATTACCATTATTCCTCACATGTAAATTCATTTAATGCCTTGTCAATGAGATTATTCTGTTATGCACAGAGTTCAGTTTATCGGCATACAAGAGGAACAAGCGCAAGATGGAACTGGCAGAAAAAATGGACACAGGACATAATCAGACAAAGAAAAGACGACAATCAAGTGAAAATGTGAGTAATATGTTAACAGTTAAATGAAAGAAATGAGCTGTTTTGCCCTCTCCCATAAGATTTGCCTATACCATGTGAAATGCTGTCTTACATAGGCGCATGATTTCTGACCTCAATAGAAGATAATAAGTGTGAGAAAAATAAGCTGGAAATTTAATGATCCCTGTTGGGAAATCAGGTCATTATAGCAGCAAGGAACAGGACATACACTCAGTGGCCACATTATTAGGCACGCCTCGGTAATGCTGGGAAGGAGTCCCCCTCTGCCTTTCAAACAGCTTGAATTCTTAAAGGCATGGGTTCAATAACATGCTGTTAGTGTAGCACAGGGATATCGGCCCATGCTGACTTGATAGTGTCACTTAGTTCCTGCAGTGGCATTTACACTGTGAATATTGCTTTCCACTTCATCCCAGAGGTGCTCCATCAGCTGGAGATCTGGGCACTGTGTAAGTCATTGGAGTAAACTAAAGCTTAAGTCACTATCATGTTCCTGGAATCATTTTGAAACAGTAGTGCATTATCCTCCTGGAAGTATATTTAATATACTTAGACTGTGGCCATTAAGGGATGCACCTGGTTAGCAGCAATGTTTAGGTACACCATAGGGTTCCATTGATGCTCCATTAAAGCTAAGGGGCCTCTTGTGTGCCACAAAAACATTCTCCACATTATTACACTATCATCCCCTGCCTCTGCTGTTGACACCAGGTAGAATGGATCCATAGATTCATGTTTTTACTGCCAAAGTTTGTCCCAGACATCAACACTCCACAAGAGAAACTAGGGTTTGTTGAAACAGGCCACATTCTTTCTCCCTTCACTTGTCCAATTTGGGTATCATGTGCCCACCTGAGCCTTGTCTTCTTGCTCTTAACTGATAGGAGTGGGAACCGGTATGGTCATATGCTGCTGTAACCCATTCTGAGATACACCTCTGCAGATCATTGTTGTATCTAGCTATTACCTCTATTGACATTACGCGACTACCCATTTTCACCATTGTCTGTTTTTCCGGTTCCTGGGGGGATCGGGGGTGGGGGGACTGTTACACCCCTAGCTAGAACTGATGCTTTTGACACCACCTATCACACTGTGTTCAAAGTCATTTAAATTATGCATCTTGGTCATTCTATAATTTAGATTAACAGGAACTAAACCTTTCGACTCTGCATGCTTTGTACTGATGCTTTATTTAGACGTGACTCAGTGTCTAGATGAGTGAGCTGTATGAGTAAATGGAAAGATGTACTGAGTAAAATAGATACTGAGTGTAGATAACAACAGAACAAATAGAATGTAATGAAGTAAGCAACAAAAACAAAGGTAAATTAAGTATTTAATGACATGTTCGCAAATAGGCATCTTTTCTCTCCTTGTCTACAGTGATCTTGCCAGCACCATCTTGTTCATTCCATGCATTTAATTAGCTCTTAGAACATATAGAGACACTTGTTTTGGCATTATCAGAGTGGTGATAAACAGTAAAAAAGCATGTGATAAAGACTGGCGATACCAGGGGAGTGGATATCTGTCACACACATACAAACACACTTAACGTCTATACAGGCAGACAGTAAAACCGTGTGTGTTTGTTTTAGTGCTTTCAGATTCATTCAGTGTGTAATCTTTTTGTATCATTCACAGACTTGCTCGATACTGCATTAAGTTTTAAAATTGCTACAGGCTAAATGGTAACCTACATTGTGGGTTATTCATAAATCTCATGGACACAATTGTGTGACGTTTTCTTATTCATAAACATGTCAGTTACACTGTTTTCTTTTTGCATTATCAACATGTTTATATGGTATTTTTTACTTTTTTGCTTTTTATGTTTATATGGTCCATAAGAAGTTTATAAAAGTACACAATAGCAAATACCATCTGCTTTAATCAGATAGTATATTTAGACTGACCAGATATTTTAGTTTTGAATAAGAAAAAAAAGCACCATTATGGTCTCAGCATCAGCATCAGTTAGGCATGGCGAGTTATGGTACTTGGCTTTTCTTTGCTAACATGAGTTCAGATTTGATCATGTCTTTGTCATCATGATGAAGAGCAGAGATCAGCAAAAATTGCCAGAAATGTATTTGGAAGCCATATCTTAAGAAATCACATCATTCAGGCACACAAGTTCTGTATGTGTGAAATGTAAGTAAGGCAGAGCACAGATTCTGCTGTACTTACATAAAGCAATTTATGTGATTTTGGAGAGGTCAGTGTGGGTGTGCCTGAAAAATGAAAATAGCACAGAACACTCAGCATCTGTGCTATTTTCGTGATGTAAGTAGGTGGAGGTGCACATGTTATTTTTGATGCCAAAATTGCACTGTGCCACTGGATTTGTATTGACACTCCCCTCTAGCGTGCTCCCATGCCCATGCAAGCCATGGCAAGCAATGAAATTAACAAATGGTGCATGTGTAAAGAAATCGACTTGTGTCTAATAATATGACCACTTTGTGGGCACAAAGTCATTATGCCTGATCCGCTCCATAATAAAAATAGGACCCCTAGAGTAAAGAAATAGTCAACTTCCAGCTACAGCTTTCAAAATCATCAAATCATATTGATTCTGATGTTCCAACATTTTTTGAGTAATGCAGAAAATAGAAGTTAAAAAATACAGAATGCATTGTAGGAGAGATTTTATTGGCTTTATTTATTTTTTTTATTTACTTATTAATTTTTTTTTTGTAAAAGGATACAATCGTTTGTCCACACTTAAAACTATCAAATGCATCATGCCTTTTACAATCTCAGGTTTTCATGGGACCATCAAAGGAGAAAGCATTTCCAGGACACATGGCATGTGCCAAGAAATTGTTTAGATGTGTTGAGTTTAACATATGGCTTGTGCATCCAGTGCCTCCGCATAGATTACACCTTGCACCATCTTTGCAAGGATGATTTGCAGAGCCACATTGCATAGCCGGCATGCATCCCATGGTACTGCTCCGCAATATGTGCACTCTCCATCCTGGTTGACAGGATGCACGGTGTAGAGGTATGTTGTGGGAATATCTCTGGCCTCTGCATTTCACCATCTGGCACAGTTCTCGGGGCAATGAGAAGGTGCATTGAAATATAGATGCATATACCTGTTACATATACGTGTACTTAAAATGCATATTGCACAAAAGTGCACAATCAAGGACAGTGGCAAGTGTTTGTGCAAAGTTGTAATGCACTGAACAACATAATTAGAGTGTGGCTTGATGCTGAACTCTCTCTGCTTTCTGCTCAGCTCACTGCCAGCAGCACAGAAGAGGGTGGGAAAGTTTATCTTGGGATGTGAATTGTGGTAAATGGATGAAATGTGCCAGTGGGCCCGACTTGATGTATTGCAGTGGTTTTGTTTTTGAACAGTGTTATTGTTTATCTAGTTCATCACATTAATTCTCAACATTTAAGTAGGTATTAATTAAAAAGAGACCACTAACAACTTAATATTTAATATGACTGATTTATGAGTCCGACGGCTAGTTTGACTCATCGCTAGTGAGAATTAAAAACGTTTGTCTCTTTTATGTTTATATAAACCTACTTGACCTGTTTCTGATTAATATGTGACGATTTTGTGTAGTTCAAATTATTACAGGCACAAGTCATTTTTGTGTGTGTGTTTTTAAGCTGTAATTAAGGAGAAAAGCTAGATTCATCCAAAATAATCTCTATTTTTATTTTACTTGTGACAACTGTATCAGAGACTTGTGGGTTTTATGAAAAATCTTTATTGCTGCAGGTCTGGTTTTAATT
>OMKZ01056155.1:62100-73686 GCA_900302535.1 Neoniphon sammara
ATTTTTCACCAAGGATTTTTTCCCATTTTAGGACGCTGATAAAGAATGACAGGATGCTCTGTGTAGCATTTTGAAGCAACTGGCCCTGGTTCATTCTGGCCTCAAGTGAGTTAGGAGATGGGTGATTTGGGAGAGCGGGAGATAGACGAGAAAGGTTGTTGCTTTTTTTACTTTGGCATTTCAGTCCAGGTTCAGTGGAGATGCTCAGTTCCTGGAAAGAGTGGAGCTCTGATCATGTATCATAATGTCATTTTGCACATTTACCCTGTAGAACTCTATTTATCACACCGTCTGACTCATGATGGTTCACAAACAAGTCGCTTCCAAAGCAAACTGCAATCAAGGAAGGAAAACAAATGTTTGAAAGCACATCAACACATTTTTGATGAAATATGACTCAGATGAAAGAATTATTCACCAGTTTCTCATACAGTGTGCTCTTGTTAATTTTGGAAACATCCCATGCCTTGCGATGTGAAAGTCGGCTCATCTGTTAACCTTCGAAGCCTCTCCAGCTTCATCTTCACGCCATTAACAGTTTGATGTTTGCGTTTCCTCTTCATGTGACTCCTAGTTAAGTTGGCCTGTCTTCGTTGTGATGTAGGAAAATGGCTCAGGGTGCCTGGACACAGTGGGCGCCATTGTGGTTGACCAGGAGGGAAACGTGGCTGCGGCAGTGTCCAGCGGTGGTCTCGCCATGAAACACCCCGGCAGGGTTGGCCAGGTATCCATGCCCTCTCTTCTGTGTTGTGCAGCAATACAGTCCCAATGTCCAAAATTACAACTTCAAGTATCATTCAGCTGTGTTGTGATCACTGGAATGAGATATTTAAACCAATGCAACAGTATATAACTCTTTTTGCCTCTGAAATGCCTCCATCTCTGCTCTGTATTCCCAGGCGGCTCATTATGGATGTGGCTGCTGGGCTGAAAATGCCTGTAATATGAACCCTTACTCTACAGCAGTGAGTACCTCAGGTATACCACACTATTCTCTGCAGTCCAGTATATGTGTGTGTGTGTGTGTGTGCGCGCGCATAGTTTTGTTTCCACTCAGAATGAACGTTAACCACTAGCCTGCAGTTCGTTTTGGAGATGATATGAATCAGGCACACATATTTGATGTGGGCCTCTTATTTAGCCTCAGTGATTCAGGCTTCAAAAAGCCTGATAATACTTTCCAGTGACCCTCCAACCATTCCTGCTGAGTGATTCTCATCAGTCACTTCCTCAGCTGATTGAGTCATCATGCTGCACTCTTTGTTAGTCAACTGCATGCCAGGTGTATTGCAAAGCTCATTGGATTTGTAATGACATTTGACATGGGACACCTGTTATGGATGCATTAGCAGGAGAATCTCTGGGAAAAGGCAAAACATAAAGCTGATATATTTGCAAGTTTCAGTGCTTAATTACAAATATCAAACAGATTCAGTCTTTATGAGGTCCTGTTTTTCTTTTTCCTCTTCTGCATCTCTCATCTTAATTACAATAAACCATCAGGGATATGCTCGTGAATGTACCAGCTATCAGAGCCAAGACCTTAGGAGGGCTGGAGTTTTTACTGCATCTCTTCAACTCAGGCCATTGGTACTTAGGCTTATCCAGTACATTACTGAGGGTTTTACCACCATGGTGATAGTCATCAGCGGTTTTTGTTCAGTGTGCAAGAGCTAGGTCTACAGGCATTTGTTATATATTAATTAAAAACAATCATAGTAAAACAATTATTTGAAATGATTACAAAGATATGAGTGATTAATCAGCTAATTAATGATGATTACAAGTGGTTGTTTTGCCTGCTAGCAATACAGAGTCATTAATTCTAGTCAGTCTGCCTCTGACAGTGAAGATGGACAAATATTTTAAAGTGTATATGACTAATGCCCTGAGACAAAAAAACAATGTAGATGTTCACATTTGGCTCAGCAGCGATCTAAAAATATGTGGCGTGGATGGGAATCTGTGAGCAGAGTAAGAGTGTGCCCCCGCTAGCATCTTTTGTCCACTTGGTATTGTCTCTCTGCATGCACCAGTATACCATGTTGCCAGCTATGAAACTAAGATCTGCATTATAGAATTTTTTCTTTCCCACAGTTCATGAGTTCAGCTTCAAGCAAAATGTGCTGATTCTTTTTTTTTTTCCCCCGCTTTCATGTTGTAAAATATTTGACCAGATTGTCACCAACATATGAAATGTCTACATCCACATGTATAGTATAAGTACATTACTCAGGAGCCAAATGAGATTTTCTGCTCTGCCTCTTGTTTCTTTTGAGACAGCCCTGAAGCACTGGGTGTTTAGGTTTTAAACTAATGCAGACTGTCACATGAACAAAGACACCCTTCCCTTTCAGGACTGATCTGCCATTTTCAACAAAGCAATGGCATTCTTGTTGAACATATTTATACAATGTATACGTGCATGCCTCGGTCTTTTCATAAATAAGAGTGCATGCCTCTGTTAGCTGAAAGGAACCCCACCATTCGTGAGCTGTATGGTTTTGGATGTGAGATATATTTCTGAAAGAGGCTATATTAGCCCACTTCCTTTAAGATGTGTAGACGCTTGTCTGCAACATAGCTTCTGGGGAACATTAAATCTTTTGATGTGGATCTGCAGCCAAATGCATCTCAGTGCAGAGGAGCTGATTTGATCAGACAGGACAAAGCTGGAGTCATATGTGCTTGGACCACTGAGATAGCCAAAATTTCTCATCACTAAAGCTTGCCAGAATGTATGATCACCAGCATCCAGTGAGATATGGATATGCAGGTTAATGTGCCGGGACACAATAAAACCTATGTGAAGAAATGACCTGGAAACTGATAATTATTGTATAGAAATGATTGTTGGAGGAAAGAAAGTGACTTTAATGGTTAAACACTCCATAAGACTGACTTTTCATGATGTACATAAGGAAACGTTAAAACAGTTTTTCACTGTTAGGTTACCTCCATGTATTGTATCTACCAACTCACCACTCAAAAATGTGTTGAAGCAAGATTTTTCCTGTAACAGTCTGTGATGCATTCCTTTGAACGATGAAAATGAAAACAAATCACCTTTATCATCAGTCACAGGCCCTCAACTCAGCAGACCTGTGGTCAGGGTCAGAGCAGTCATAGCTCACCACCGAAATGCAGTGAAAGCTGCTGTCACAAATGTCTGACTCAGGACTGGAAGTCTGATCAAGATTACTATTTTTTTTTTAATTTATTTATTTATTTATTTTTATGTTCAGGATTATAGATTTTTTGTTCACAAAAAATCTACACAAATGCATTTGGCAATTTGTTTTTTGTTACTTTTTTTTTCCAGGGCAAACTGTTGTAGAATTTCAAAACCCAGTGCTGATATGTGATCCTGATTTAGTAGTGAATGTGAAACCTTTCCAAAGATTTACAAAATGCATTAGTCTTATCATCTCATCTCATCACTGATAAGCCATCCCTTAGTTTCAGAGAGTATTTAGAGTGAATATCCACATGTATCAATTGCACTGATCGATCATAGCGTTCTTCTACATCAGCCTACCCACTTGATATAGAAGCTGTATCAAGGTCACTTATCTTTGGTCTGCACTATAAAAGTGGCTGATTTGTACAGGCTCTCCCATCTTGTCTACTTCCTTCTAATCCATTCTGTGTTTATTATCTAATTACTCAACCAGGGTAAGACTGTCTTGGCTATCGATATCTTCACAGTCAGACCTGGTTGTTTGCATTGTATATTTTTTTCACCTCGTCCCCTGTCTGCCTATATTGTGGGTATGCCTTTCATGTGAGTCAAAACTGAAAACTCTTTCCTTATGGGGATGGAAAGCATAATGTGTGTTCCAGTACGACACCTGTTTTTAATTTCCTAACTTGAAAGGCATTCCCATCAAAAGAAACAGAAAAACAATCATCTTGGCTCTGACACAGGGGAGTATAGTCCTCACCCTATATGTCACCCTTTCTTCCCCTCAGCCTTCACTCCACCACCTCCTGTTCAGTCTAGTCCAGTTTGTAATATGCGGCTTATGTGGGTCTTTTGTTTTATATGTGTTGACCTTTTAGTCATGCCTTTCCTTTGCTGTGGCCAAACCGAGCACGGTTCACAAGTCGGCAGTGTTTCCTCTCTCTGTTGTTGGCTGACACATGCTGCGCCTCAGTTTGCTTTATCCTATTTACATTTCTCTTCGATGCTTTCTCAGTCTGCCCCTCTTGCTGCAGTACCAGCTCCACTGTGCTGCTATAATATCCGTTTCCCCCGGGACGGAGCAGTTTACAGTAAACACAGTACAAAGGGCGCAGTACCTGGCCAATCCGACGTTCTGCTCTCGTTAAAAAACGAACTTCACATTACTCGAGGCATCTGGTTGCCACAGTTACCGACCTGCATTCAGTTTTGTTGTAGTTACCTGATATTTTATGGGGCCTTCATTTGTGTTTACAGAAACAACAAGGCTATATTCTTCAGTCTTTATGAGTTTTCTCTGGAGCTTATGCCAGATGTCTTTTATTTTCACTTTCGGGCTTCTTTTCTCCTTTCAAAGCACTGGCAAACTTGATGTTTCAGAAAGATTATATTGTAAGTTTTCCCAGCAACAACATGTATTATAGAAATTCCTAAATTTCAGTCTCTTTCAGCAGGATGTAGCTTATTATCTAAAATGTACACCTGCTCTGTTTTGACATGGAAGTTGGAGAGGGCGAGGTGAGATATTTGTACCGGCTGCCCATTCTTTTTACTTTTTATGGCTCACAGTTTGCTTAAATGCTCAACAAAATGCTTTTTGTGCCTGAACTTTGCTACACACTGCACGCCTCAGACCTGAGGAGCATCAGGCAGATGGTGAAACTGGTTTGAGCCTACTGTAGCACACCCTGCTGGCACATCTCTGATTTTATAATTATTCAGATTATTCAGGTTTTGGCATGTATACAATGTTAAAAGAGAAAAAACTAGGCCTCTATGCTGTAGTTCTGTTTTTGTTGATGCAAAGTAAAGCTCAAGTGTATTGATGAATTGTCAGCAGTTTTACATTTGGCGTGCTGCCATTTACTTTTCCCTACAGCTGTGTGGCATGTCTCAACTCCTCACGGCTGCTTGACACCTCAGCAGTCCAAAACAATAATGAAAAACTGGTTTTCATTTACCATCAAAATTAGATTGGAAATAATAGACAGTATTTTTGGAGGACTACCATTGAAGCCATGCTGAATTTTTTTTTTCTTAAACTGAGGCTACACATAATAGTAATATGTCAATTTAATACTTATGAAATAAATGTATACATGTCTCAGTTATGCTTGAGATGCACAGTTCTATGTTGCAGGTACACAAACACATCCACAGTGGGGCAGCAGCAGTGTAGAGGTTACAGAACTGAGCATAGGACTGGAAGGTTGCTGTTTTGAAGCTCTGGACATGCCAGAAAAATCTGGACAGATTAAAGGGAATGAGAAATACTCTGTTCTCCTTCAGAAAGGCTGCCCTTGAGCAAGGCACTTAACCCCAAATAGTTAAAGTTGACTAGTTAGATTGTTGGCTAACAGCAGAGGACTGTGGTTAAACTCAGCAGCTCCCAGCAGTGAATACGTGTAACTCTGAATGTGAAGAAAGGAAGTGCTGTCATCTTTTCCTGTTTTAATAAAGGTTTAAAAAATTAGTGAGAAGAACAGGATAAAATTAGTAGCACAGAAACACCATCTTTTTACAAGAAAACTATCGTAAATGTCACTGAACTTGTTTTTCTGCATACGCAAAACATTAATCCATTAATTTCAAAATATGTACCATTGCTAAGCTGAATCACCAGAAATATTGGAAAAATGTGATCTTGTAACATGTTTTTGAATATCAAAGCATAGTACTACAATTGGTAATCAGGGAGTGCTCGTACATAATCATCTCATAAAAATTCAGTCAAAGAAAGCAACTTCACGATGTGACTGAGAACAAAAACAACAGAACCTACCAAGTCAAATTAGTCATGTGCTTTGGTTGTGTGGGCATGTCTGGTGTGTTTTATATGTGCTAAAGAGGCCTCCAAGCTAACTCCCTGTTGAATTTGTGCAATTTTGGTTGAGGGCGAGCATACTTACAACAAACAAATGAGTTGAGGTAAGCCCACAGTCTCACCCCTGTCCATGTGTCTTTAACCAGGCTGTGGAGAGCATCTGATTCGCACCATGCTGGCACGGGAATGCTCTGCTGCCATGCAGTCTGAAGATGCCCACCAAGCACTGCTGGAGGCTATGCAACACAAGTTCATCAGTGAGTCACCCAGCCTGATCCCCAGCCATTTCCATACACACAGACTGGCAGCCAAACAAGTGTTTGCAGAGACTTTGCATGGAGAGAATTAAACTACCAAACAGATATAAAATAAGAAATGAGCTAACAAATGGAAACATTGGAATCAAAGGGATCAGAAGAGACAGCTTATGATTAATGGACCATTTTCATGTGTTTAAACAGGGCATTCAAATGTTCCACACATTCATATTTGACAGCCACAGTTATTTTGGGGAGATATAAATGTTTTGTTGACAGTTCATGTGAAGATGTTGTTTTTTTTTCCCCCCTTGTTTTCAGAAGTGGTCAGTTTTTAGAAAGTCTTGTTAACTGTGTTTGTCTCAGTTCACTGGGCCTGTGAGTGACTGACCACTTGCGTAGCTCAGAGAGGACGGGCCAGTGAGGGGAAAGTATAACACAAACTGTGTGGGAACATGTGGCGGTTTGAGCCTTGTTCTGGCCTCCTTTAGAAGTCCGTCCCCATTTGTTGGCTTTGTCACGGACATCTGCAACACCAAGACAGTTGGTCGGGCTGGATGGAGTCATTTTGAAGTTAATTCTTCTGTTGTTTCCTTTCGAGGCGCACATTAAGTTAAACAAAGCACCATAAATCCTGCGTGAGCGAGGAGCGATGATGACAGTGTCTGTGATTTCAAGGCCTCTCACTCAAGTTGCATGATCCATTTGAGTCAAGATATTGTAATGGCGTCTCTATATCGACCATATCAGTTTTTAGCTCAAAGTTGAGCAATACCTGCTCTTACTGTGTCAGAAGAGTTAAATACCTTTATTTGTGCTTCACACATATGAATACATCTGACTGGGGGAAACAGAGTAGCTGTGTATCACAAGCAGATTTATTCAGCAAGGTCACTTTGCATAGTACATTAAGTCTCATGACATGGGTGCATGCGCCAAACACACACACGCAAATACCCACATACTTGCAAATAGGCTAAACTCATTAAATTTATTCTTGTTTTGATTCTTACTGATGGAGAAAATAATGGTGAACATTAAGGCAATAATTGAACTTCTTGCGTGTTTACAGCGTGCAGAGATGTCAGATTTATTATACAATATTTAACAAAACTGAAATTTAAAAGCCTTTTAAAATGTAGCATGAATACCAGGGATTTGTGTGAATGTGATCCAAGTTATACTCAAAGGTCTTTTATGGAGTGTTGAGCAGTGGGGCATTACTACAAAGAACCAAAAATCAGTGTGAAATGCAAAAAACAAACAATGCCGTGCAAATGCCACAATGTATTTATTTATTTTTTTTAATGAAATACCCAATTCGTCCTCGTTTCTCTAACTCTCTTGTTGTGTTTAGATGGTTCTAGAT
The DNA here is from genome assembly GCA_900302535.1 of Neoniphon sammara. Taxonomy (NCBI): domain Eukaryota; kingdom Metazoa; phylum Chordata; class Actinopteri; order Holocentriformes; family Holocentridae; genus Neoniphon; species Neoniphon sammara. The sequence goes on from OMKZ01056155.1 coordinate 69,735, forward strand.
GTGCTGTAACTGTTCTTTGTTTGATATAAAAAATAGAAATTAAACTCTAAAAACAATACTTTATTGCCTCACACCAAGAAGCCAATCCAAGTTTTCTTGTACATACAGCACCTCATTGTCTTCTGAGGTTTAGTCAGGTAGCAAGAAAGATTCCCCTTCCACACAACAATTTTTTCCCTCCCTGTTTGTGTTTTAAAAGTAAGCCTAAAAGCCTTAAGCTGAATTTAGCTGGATGTTTTTCTTTAAATGAAGCATTGTGTTGAGGTAGTGTATACAGTGTGTAGAACAATAATTACACCACCTATCATTAACCTATTATTTGCTAAAACCTGCCTGTACAAATGGACTGAAATGTTTTTACTGAGCAGTTTGCTTAATAAAACAAAGGCACTGGGACAGAATAATTGCTTTCAGTTGTTTGACTTGGCCCAGATAGGTCGACAACTTGAATGGGAGAAATTTTTCATAGATCACCTTCATTTGATTAGAAGGGCTGTGTTTCGTCTAGATTTCAGTTATTAGTGCCAGTTTGTTTCATCTGAGTGGAGAGCTTAAGAGTAAATAGGAGGTGATGCTAATTGAGGTAAAAAGCTGTTGTTTTTGCCAGTTTTGTGCCACGTTCCGTCATCTTGAGTGTGAGGTTTTCTTCGTTCTATCCAGGCTCACCCTTTCTGGCCAGCGAGGATCGTGTTTTGGGTGGGGTAATTGTCTTACGCTGCTGCAGATGTGTGGAGGCTCAGCCATCTCAAGATATCCAGGGCGCACTGGGTAAGACATTAATCATTTCAAACCAAACCGCACACGCAAACCCCATGTCACAACTGGTGGAAGGTAAAGTGGTGGTGGATATTTACAAATCCATCATCAGATAGTTGGAGGGGAGGGGGGGGGCGCTCTGCGGCTTTCCTGGCGGGTGGTCTGTGTTTTAACTTGCACAATCAGGCTCTGGTTTCACACCCTTCGTCTCAGGTTCAAACAGAGACCTCCCACTACACAATCAACCACTAATCTTAAGATAAGTGGAGGTCTACTCCACATCGCCCAACCCAGCTGCTTGTGTTGATGGATCTGGTTTCTCTACCTGGAGCCCTTGGGAACGCTCCCATCCCTTCGCAAAGCTACCGTCATGCACTTTCTGTTAGCCTGTGTGCTATTCTGCTCTGTTTGGGGTACATCTTCAAGCCCCACACCCACAAGTAAGGCTGGACCATATAAATATTATATCATCTGCAATTTGGACATTGTAAAATCATGATATGGTGTAAGTGTTTTCTTTTCCTGGTTTTAAATGCTGCATGACAGTAAAGGGATGCAATTTTCTGAACTTATTAGACTGTTGTAGCTGTTCTACTATTTGCCTCTACCTACTTGGTCATTAAATCCACATCACTAGTGATTATTTATTAAAAAAAATCTCTTGTGTGTGAATGAAAGCATGAATAGTCACCCTACAATATTTTCACAATACCATTATCAAGGTATTCAGTCAAAAATATTGGGACACTTGATTTTGTCCATATTGCTCCCAGCCGTACCCTGTCACAATCCAAACACCACACTGCCATGCTGGAGAAAGAGCCTCAGACATAAAATACAGAGTCATTAAAAAAAACATATCCTATTGAAGCAGGAATTACACCTGCCAACCGAGATGGTATTTCCATCAGCTGAGCAGTTGTTTATCACAAATGTAGGTGCAGAGTAAACATCATAAATTATATATTTTTTTTCAAATGAATGTTAATTGTAAACATGTTGTAAATTGAGGTTTCAGTTACACAGACCAGTGGAGGCATTGTGCAAGTTCCCTGAACAAAGAGGAGCAGCTGTTTCTCTGTCGCAGGAGGGGGTGACATCTTCATTTTGACACTAATGGCTGATGACCAGAGAAGCACTATTCACTCTGTCCATATCAGATCAAACGACATTCTCCAAAACACCACTTGGACAGTGATTGACTGTGCCTTTCCAGCGCTTGGCACAGGCCCTGTTTGTTGCTGTTTGTGGATTGTAGGCCTTGTTGTGAAAGAGCGCGCTCTGCCTCCACAAACCTCAGATCAGATTACAGCGGACTGTGTTACTGTGTTGATTTACAAGACTCAACAGCCCCTCTGTATCTCCACCACATCCTTTTGGCGCTGTAATTAAGTTTCACATCCAACTCACGAGTTCCACCTTCCTCTGCAGTTATGTCGCAACTGCTGCCATATATTTTCATGATGTATTACGGGCGTGCTCAGAGTACACAGCACTTAAGCGTGCACTGCCACCTGTCGAGCTGTAACGTTTTTTTCTTCTGGCAAATGAGAAGACTTTATTGATTGTGTAACTCCTCGGCTTCAGAGAAATGGAACGTCAGCTGAAACTCTAACTTAGACTTTCCTTTTCTCCTCTTCTTCTTCCCTTTTCTGTCCACTTTGAAAAACACTGTGTTTAACCTTTTTATCTGTATGTTTTCACAGTGGAGTTCCTATGGAGTCACACCACAGAGAGCATGTGTGTCGGCTACATGTCTGCCCAAGATAGCAAAGCTAAGGTGAGCTTCCCATTCGGCTTCACAAACCAAATATCTTGCCATTAGTTTTGAAGAGACTGAGTTCCTAGGCCTCATGCACTGAAAATAACCATCTTTAACTCATTAATATGTTGTTAAAACTGTACAGGCAGGGGTCTGGCCAGTGTCTCAGTGTGCAGACTACATCACCAAAAAAAATCATCACAAACAGACACTTTGGCATGTTGACAAAATGAATGATAATTATGCGTCATTGACTGGCGGGCTGAAGTTACTTCAGGTGTGGTTTTTCATAATTTTTGAGTGCCAGTTTGTTTCCTCTTTTAACGACTCACAGTGTGAGTTACAGTTTTGCTCCAGGTCTCATGAGGGTGGTTTTACATCAGATTTTCCAGGATGTACGATGACGGTAATTAAAAAAATGTGATAAAAGAAACAAATTAGTCCTCTGGAAAAATAAATCTGGTTTCAGTGATGGAGCAGGTTTGTGAAATGTGTCGGACTGTGGAAGAGGAAATTTGATTGCATAAAACAAAATGGACCTGAGCCAGACTCCTGCCTGTTGTTTGGCTATTCCTCCTGAGCAAATTGCCCAATTGGCAGTATTATTATGTAAAAGAAGAAATTGGCTACAGTCAGAGTAGGAATGAGAAATTGTGTATGGTCCCTTCATCGCTTGGTAAAAGGCTTCTAATGTATTTAAAAGAAATGCTTTAGCCGGCAGGAAATTTAACAATTACAGATTATAAAGGAATAAAAAAAAAATGTAAAGATGCCTAAGTCATGGAATAATCAATTTTTTACTCTCCACGATACAAAATAGACTTGCACAGACTAACATGCTCATCTTTCATTTGTCTTTCATTTGCCATAAGACTTTTACATTTCATGTTTGTGTGTATATTTGTACACTATAATCACTCTTACATTCTCTTGTATCCAAAAAGACATGCATATAAACTTCCTCATTCTTCATTTACTTATGCCATAAGAGACTTAATTCCATGTCCTTTTTCATGAATCCATGGTTTTCTTGCAGATATGAACCTACTGTGTTGTTTGGTATGCACAGTAGTTTTCTCGAGACTTAGTTTGCAGGATTTTGGGACTAAAAAATCCTTTCAAAACTCAGAGTAGATCCTCACAAAATTCTTGTGGCAAAACGAAGACGTCCCGATAAATTAGTCGACAGTGCATGGTGTCTAGGCCTGTGAAAGACGTGGATGTGCCTCTCAGTGATTAGCACAAACTCATAATGAAGTAAAGGCTGTTTGAATGAGTGAGTTTGGTGTCTGAAGCAGCAGTACATACAGCATAAGTCTCTTCCAGTAGTTCTGAGTGTTGTACTGGCTCGCCTCAGACTGATTTCTTTTGCTGATGTAGCTCTGTCACTCTGTATGAAGAGAGGGCACTGTTGCTGAACCCTGGTTCGGATTT
>OMKZ01056157.1:11029-28876 GCA_900302535.1 Neoniphon sammara
GTATTAGTTTATGGAATTTATTTATTTATTTATTTTTTTGAAAATGATAAAATTAGGGCAAAATGTTTGTTCACGTATAAAATCTGAAAGTTGCACTTTCATTTCAAAATAAAATGTAAACAACAAAGGATATATGGTCAGACTTTCTAAAAATACTATTTGGTCCTCAATACATCATAAATAAACCACAAGAAGTTTTGCCAACTTGTAAAAACATTTTATTTATTTTCATAAAACATGAAACTGACAGGGTGGACATTGACATGACAGGGTGGACATTGGGCATGACAGGGTGGAATGGTAACAAAGTGTCACTGAATGGCCTCCCAAATGAAATAAATCTAAGGAAATTATTTAACATGCATGTCAAAAAGAAAAACATGTAGGGGAGCATCACCTTTTGAACAAACTAGTTTGATCCACTCTACCTATACCGGCGGACACTGAATGCCCCAAATGAGCCATGAATGTTGATTTAAACTGTTTAAGCCTGAACATAAATCATTCTTTAGCCTCAAATGAAATATATTTAAAGGAAATAATAAAAATGTTATTTAATGAACAAAAAATGCAGTGGGAAATGACCACTTGAACAAGGGGGTCATGGTGGGGGAGGCTGTGTGCTTTTAGCTGGTTCCCTCTCTAACCCCCTCTGGAGGGGTGTTTCTACTTCCCCTGCAGCCCACTGTGGCCCAAGACAACAGGACGACCATCTTGTTTTACATCACTCAAACATTAGAAAACTGTAGAAAAAGAAACCACAAGAGTTCACTTAGATCAGAGAAGGTTCAAGCTAGTTGATCTTGGACATACTTCCATGCAGATGGCTCAATCTGTCAAGAACGCTTATTCAGGGCCTGTGGCTCAGGTATCAGGCAAATTATCTGCCAGTCATGATACCAGCAGATGTCCTCGCAGAGGGTTGGCCAATGGAACTTGTTTGTGCTGTTTCAGTGCATACACTTGACTTTGACACTGTGCTCCTCCACATCCATAATGACACCAGGGTATGTGGCATTGTCGTAATTTACAATGCACCATTCTCCTATGTGGTTCTGTTCCATTGTTTCTGGTCTCATCGTGTTGTCTGCTCTTTTCGGGTTGTCTCGTCTGTTCGGGTTGTCTGGTGGGTTCAGGTTGTCTGGTGGCTTCGGGTTGTCTGGTGGGTTCGGGTTAACATCAACTAGAGTGACCTCCTGAAGGTTAAAGCGGGGGCAGTCCAAAACACCTTCTTCCCTTTTGCACCAGCATGTAATGTCTCGGCACTTCATCTGGCCGGATGTCACACTGATGGCTTGATGGATCCTCATAGTGCCTTTTATGCTGGGGATTAGAGGTACCTGTGGTAAGATAAAAAAACATCACAACAAACATTAATACATTACTTTTAAACACAACACATGAAAAGGGATTAGTTTTGACAATACTAGTGTGATATTGGCCATAATCTGGATAGGAGAGGGGGACAGGGACTTGAAACCTGGGTGCATTGGACTACAGACTGTAGCTTTCACTGACTATTACCTCAGTCTTTGACTCGATATCACTCTCTGGGACAAAGAATAGTTCGACCGATGTGTTGTGGCTTTTCAGCTTGTCATATAAGGCCTTGGCATCTTGGATGTCCCCTCCATGTGCCACAATCCTGTCAGCTGACCTCTTGAGTGCCCCACCAACACAATCTGGGGCCCTCTTCCCATGGGAAGCCTCAAAGAAGCTCCACGTGATTTTCTTGAACCTGTAATTGTACGGTTCAGTTGACAGATAAAAGAAAGGCCCATGAACTGTGCTGATTTGAGGGTGTGTTTCTCTTACTCCCTCCAGCACAGGGTCCAGGTGGGCCCAGATGGCCACAGGGTCATTGGATGGTGAAATGGAGCAGAAGGTATGTGGTGCTTCTTGGTCTGCTGTGTACAGCACTCCAGTGTGCAGAGTGGCCTGCTTGTGTGAGCCTCCAAAATGCTCAGATTGGATTTCATTACAGTACTTGCACGAGTAGTTCTCACTAAAATCCATGTGCAGAAGGCACTCATTGTCCTTCAGGTTGATCCTGAGCTGTCTGTAGGCACTGTACTGCCATTTGATGTTAAAAATGTGGCGCCTAAATTGGAGAAGCCTCTCCTGCAAATCTGTGATCAGGTCGTCCTCTGTGGTGGTGATCTCCTTCTTCACCGTGATTGTGGACACCTTCTCATCCTTCTTGATCTTCTCGGTCATCCACTGAGATAAAGTAATGCTCTCCTGCCCAGGGGTTTTTAGCACGGGGTGACAAGTGAGGAGGCATTTTGTGCATTCACCATAGGCACAGATTTTGGCTTTGGGTTTGCACATTTCTGCTTTAGACATTTCTTCAACATTTCTTGTGGACATCAACCCTTGACGTTGCAAGGCATTAGCCATGAATTGCAAGTTTTCATGTTTTTTGCAGAGGCACGTGTCACGGTCGGAGGAGGAGGGGGTTACCACCCAAAAGGGTCGGAGACGGCAAAACGTCGGGTATGATACAGGGTGATTGTGTTCAGAGGCAAACCTTCTATGCAGATTCTTCATCGTGTCTGTAAGAAGCCTCTTCTGCTTCTTTTGCTTCATATGTGTGACAGTTTGTTTGCGGCCAGTCGTCATTCGGCTTACATCATCTCGGAGAAAAAACAATGTGACCATCTTCCTGATCTCATCTCTATTTGTTCTCTTCTTCGAGTAGCCAAAAGCAGTCCGGGCATGCTTTTGGAGGCCATACTTTGTTAGGATCTTTCCAGTGACCACGCTTGCAATGAGCTGCTTCTCTCTGTCTGTTTTAGCATTTTTGTATTTTCTTTTAATTTCTTCAAGCAGTGATCTATGGAACAGAAGCACCCTTTTTTATAGGTGATTTCACTGCTTGAAGCCCCAACAAAGCATTTACTTTTGATCTTGGTGAATTGGATGTACTCTGTTGCTTGGCCCTTTGGTATCTCTTTTTGTATTTCTGTTTTTCTTCTCTGTTTCTCCAGCTTTCTTTCCAATTCTTCTATCTTTTTGTTCAGTTTCTTCTTATTTTTTCTTCGTGTTTTTTCCCCTTGGCGCTTTTGCCTGAAATACAAAATAGTCAGGATAATATTTTTATCAATATCAATTATCCATCAATATAACATTAATTATTTCAATCATGCATTTCATCAGAGAATATAAACACTTGATAATTGCACTTAAAGGATTATTAACTTAAACTTGAACAAATATTATCAGCTAAACTTCCAGTGTTCTAACCTGGAGGGCCCTGGCTCACGCTGACTTTCAGGGGTTTCAGGAGAGTGAGGAGGTGTCTCTGATTGAAACGTAGCACTGGCCCTGGCCCTGGCTTGACTCTTTGCCTCCCTTCATTTCTTTCTTTTTGCCATCTTCTCTCTTTCACTTAGCTCATTAACACACTTCTTTCCTGTCTCTCTGTCTTTTTTCCATTTGTCCCTCTCTTTCTCAAGGTACTTTCTTCTTCTTTCTGGGTCAGCATCATGGCGTGCCCGATATCTCTTTGCTATCTCAGCTTCACTTGACCTCATTCCTTGAAAAAGACAATTCAAAAGGTTACCTTAAAAATGAATTTGTGGTTGAAGTTACTAAGTTTCCCTTGTGAAACTTGGGTAACCATAACTAACATCATCATAATTATTATAAAATTTAATGTTAAACTAGAGAAATACTCCAAAAGAAAAGCGTGTGAATACTGGGCTGCTGAATTAAATTTTGAAAGCATTGCTGAATTGCATTAATAGGAAGGGTCAGAAGGCACTTGAATCACAGTAGAATACAGAAGGTATATATTATATAGGCTATATAAACTGAAATATGTGTCATAATGTGCTTACAGTTTGATAATTGAATAGTTTCTGAAGCTAAAAGTATGATGTTTTGAGCCAAAAATAGAGGAAAATGGGTTAGTATGTTATGAAACAAGGTAGAAGGGGGTTAATATGATGTGGAACCAGGTAAGAATGGAGTTAATATGATGTGGAACTAGGTAGGAAGGGGAATATGATCTAAAATCTTCAGTATGTGGCATTAACTATGTCCATGTCCACCCTGTCATGGAGGGCTGAATGACAGGGTGGACATTTTTGGCTAAAGTTAGCGTTGAATGACCACATGGTGGGTCTTCAGCTAGCTGCAACATTCTGTCAGCATGATGACTTGTGTACTCTTTAACAAATATATTTCAAATTTTTGAAAAGTGATTATGTTAAATATTATTTCACCATGACAGGGGAGACACATTACGCTTGACCCCATCTCACTATAAAGATAATATGCTGACTAAAAGGTATAATAAGTGTGAAAACTGGACAAGTAGCAGATGTTCCAACCTCCATTGAAGAAATGATAAAGTGGTCAAAGTGATGTCACTGCTCATATCTATGATTTCTTAAAGGGCAAGTTTCCCTGTAATGACGGTGGACACCAGTTGTGGGGACATGCAAATCTGGTGGTAAATTGTTAAATATCTTTATGAAAAATAATATATATTATTAAAATTACTCATTTTATCATATAACTGGGTGAGGACAACACAATCATGTTAACATTGTTTTAATTTTGTATAATTTAACCATTTATTAGACTCAATAAAGTTGAGGAGATCAGTGTGTGGGACATGCCAAATTTATGTACATCATATCAAAGACAGTGATATAAAATGAAATAAACACATTTCAAGAGACTTATCATTGGTTTTACTGTGTTAAAATGTTAAGCCATGCATAATAACACCAAAGATTTCCATTATTCTAATATAATTTCATGGTGGCTAAGTGGTTCTGATGAGGACACCAAAAGGCACTTTTGGCTGATATTGACCCAAAGCTTTACAGAGCCACCACAACTCGTGTCTTTTACCCTTGCACGCTAAACCGCAGGTAAGCATATCTTACCTCAACTGCTGAACATGTGTTCAACTGCTGAACATATGTGTTCAGGAGTTGTACTACCTACCATCTAACTTCTCTTAAAACCACTCTCTTTGGGCAAAATTGAGTCATAGGCAACTGGACCTTGTATTTGTCTTAGGAAGACGTTTCGCCTCCTTATCCAAGGGGCTTCATCAGTTCATGCGCATCGGTCTTTCTATTCCGCACTAGTCTGACAAAGACAGTGGAGAAGGATCCAGGTATTTAACCTCTCTGGGAGTGTCCACCCAAAAACCACTCTCGTTTTTTAAAAGAAATTCCAAGACGGTTTAATATACATGATACACTGTGTAAATAAGACAGCTTTTGAGTTGCTGTAAGGTTTAATTTTTTCACATTCAGTACGTTTACATGCACACAAGTAACCCGATTACTGAGAGAAACCGGGTTATGCTTCCATATGCCGATTACTGAAAATCCCGTTTACATGCACTCCTCAGTAATCAGGTTTCTCCCCCACCGCGACCTCCTCCAGCCTGTCACTGCAGTTTACCGGGCGGCAGCAGCTACTCGCGGCCGGACGTTGAACACTTGTCACCAGGCAGAGGATACAAGTCAGTCGGCGTTAGCCCTGATGCAAACAGAGCTTCGCTACACATAGGGAAAACCCCACTTTCATCGGAGATAACATTGACATTAAATTGGTCAGCATTCTTCAACGAGCACGTAGAACATAAAGTTTTTACTCTCCTGTGCGTTTTGCAGTGTGTATTTATTGTATTTATAGGTCAGTTTCCGTATCAGCTCTGTACTTTTGCACATGCGCAGTTGTAAAAAGCCGGTTGGAAATCAGGGAACGGGTTTACATGGCCGAGAAATTGGGTTACTCCAGGAGAAATCCAGCAAGCTTACGCCAATTTCTCTTAATCCCTTACTCTGATTTCCAAAATTGGCATTCCCGTTTACATGGCAGTTAAGAAATCGGGGAACCGCTGTCTGAGGCGAGTAACCCGATTTCCTGAAGCGCATGTAAACGCAGTAATTGATGGAGCTAGGCTAATGACACATGTAGACTTCAAGTCTTTATGCTAAGCTAAGACTAAATGCTAACCATCGGAACCAAAGTGGATGTACAGAAGTGAAAAAAAAATGATATCCAACATCTTGTCACTCTGGATAAGTCGGAAAAAGGGTATTTTGCCCAAAACTTTGGAGACTTCCTTTAACCTATTTATTAATCAACATATTACTAGTTACCAATGAATTTGTCAAGTAATTTATTACTCTTCATGGTATGTAGTAAAGATGTATTCCAAGGCTTTACATTGCTGAGGATGTCTATACTTAGATGTACTAAAACTAGGCCAACATAAACCATATATGTGGAGGCATCTCTCAGTGTTTGGATGTATCACAGGTATCCTGGTGTCAGTGAAGACCCGTGCTGAGCAGAGACTTCACAAGCTGAAGGAGAGCTACGACTACCTTGTCATAAGAGTCACTGAACTACAAGAGCGCACAGATAAGCTGGTACTTACTTTCAGTCTCTTCCTACTCAAATTAAATATAGAAACCAAGATCCAGATTCACTATAATTGCTTTGCCAGGTCAGTTTTTATATTTGTTTTGTCTCAGCGGGACACTGGAAAGCTGAGGGCGTGCTGGATGTGTAGTCTTTAGATAGCAATTGTGCTGCTATAGCAACGAAAAAATGTTAAGATAAAAACATTGGAGACAGATCCATTTTATTTCAATATACAATCCAGGAGTCAATGGCAAACCATAAATTTCTAGGGAGTTTCAAAACATATAAGTGGAAGCATTATCAGGGACATTCACTTCTGAAACTGGTGTGAAGTACACACTTTCCTACTCTTTTCCAAATTTTTTGCAGAAATTGCTGCAGCTTTCTTTATTCAGATCTGTGTTAGGAAAGACAGAGCTGGACACCCTTGTTCTGTTTATAATAGTAGGGCTGTCTGGCTCATGTAAAATGTAATGAATGAATGTAAAACACAAGATCAGTCTTGCAGCAATGATAGCAGCCATTTTGCCTGGCTGCACAGTCTTAACTGTGCTTTGAAAGGATTTCATAGGCACCATAATAGCTTCAAGTAACTGATTTGCATGGCTTCACATACAAAAATAAGTGTCACATGGGCAAAACAATGATATACATGTAATTATGTATATGTACACACATACATGTAATGGGAGCAAATATGCTTTAATTTTTAAAACAGCTCTGTTAGGAAGCTTTCCATTCATATCTCATGGCTAGTGAATAGCATAGTATATTGACTGGGTCATTTGGTGATATAATACTCATCCCTGCACAAAACCTTTGTGAAAATGGATACATTTGGTGAGGAATTTCTGCTGTCTGTTAAATCAGCCACATAGCACAGAGTAAATCCAGCTGAATGTGTAGTGTTGTGTGCCCTGACAGCTTTTGTGCCTGCAACACCTACCCCCTACCCTGCTCTGCAGCACCTTAAGGACTGTATTGACTCCAGATTCACTCCTATTCCCTCTCTGCTTCTCTTCTAGGAACAAGAGAACAACAAACTTAAAGCCCTTCTGCGACAGCATGCTATAGACTTCTAACTCAAAAGTTCTGGACCTCATGTTCTGTGCTTTGTATTATGTACATAAGAAAATGTACTTCATATACACCTTTTTTCAAATTATGAACTTCCATTTGTATTTCATGAAACGATTTCATTGTAGACCAAATTTCAGGGTTTCTTTTCCAAATTCCACAACCAATATTGATCATGTACCAGATCCTTATCCAGGTTTTCATGATCATACTGCTGGAAACCAGTGATTTGTCTGCATGTATCAGTTATTTCAAAACTTTCAGATGTCTTCATTATTTGGTTGATTACTTTTTTAAGTATGCAGAAATTTTGTGCTACTGGAGGCCAATATATAAAGGTTTCTTATCTTTGAGGCCAGGGTGTTAATCACTGCTTGCTTGTAATATTTCAGAATGTGAAAAAAATCAATACAGATCTTTGATTTATGTGTTGTATATAATATGAAATTATTTTCATCTTGCTTTGATATTTAAGTGTGTTGTATAAACAATCATATTAAATAAATTGATTTCCTTTTATTAAAATATGCAAAATGTTTTACACATATATACATCATGTACATGATATACAGTAATGTAGATGGGGACCACAAGTACTGTTTGATCACCAGTTATCAGGATAAATGCCACTTGCCAGTTTGCATATTACTGATTATTACAGCAGCATTGGGGAGCACAACCGCAGAGACTGTTGCACCACATTTCCTTACACTTTTTCAGTCACACAAAAGGGAAGAAGAAGTCAAAGGGCAGTTTGGCATCCAGAGTAGGCATGGCTCTGGAGCCAGGAAGTGCAGCAGCAGAAACCGGTGTAAAGGTCACAGAACTGCTGACTGACAGAATACTGGTGCCGCTTGTCAGCAAGGCCTGCACAAAAACAAAATCCACACACACTGAGACAAGAAAGAAATGCCTAGATTCATTCTTGCATCTACAGTAACACCACTTGATCTTTGGACTCAAACACTGTTGTTAGTAGTAGTTTTATTGACATTCTACCAGAAATTGTCAGGATTGACTCCTTACCAAGTCACTGGTGTTGGTACGTATTACTTCTTTGATGCTCACAATTTGAGCTTGGGGATTCAGCAGGGATCCATATTTGGTCCATTCAATTTCCAAATGAAGCGACAACGGGATGCTGCAACTCTGGGCTTCCTGGATACCCCAAACAAGAAACATACTGTTGAATCCTAGTATTGCTACATTAAGCATATTCTTACTGAATTTCCATCTGTGTAAAAATTATGCTTATGGATCAATATTGATTATAAAGGCTGATTTTTAATAAAAGGGCACTATCATCCTGTTCCTCCTTGCTTCTTCTGTACACAATGATACACTAAGCCCATTTTCAAACTGTGCTCACCCCAGGCTTGGAGTTGTTCTTGATTGGAATCCAGTCCACTGGATTGTGGGATGGGGATGATCCAAAAGCAGCTACATACTGGGGATAATTCTGACCTCTCAGAACATCCAGAAGCACTTGGGACACTAAGGAACAGTTGGCAGCATCTTCCAGTCTGCCAAGAGACAAGACACTCTGCAAGTCATTATCATACATTTCATTGGCTGTAAAATAATTGTGCAGGTAAACATTAAGCTGTTTTGCTGAGTGAGGGGATGTCTGGCCTTAACATGCAGCTGGACACCGAGTCCAGGCCGAACAGGATGGGGGAGCGCTGATGGGGTCCATGGAGACAATCTTGGTCTTTAGCACTTTGGAGAAAAGTCAGTGTTTCCTTTGGATCAGTGCTTGTAGTAATCCCAGTGAAGACAACGGCTAAGGACCAAACCTTGGCTTTATGTAAAAATGTGGCTCACCAATGCCTGGCAGCATCATCATCCTCAGTTACTGTTCAAGTTCCCACTTGGACAAAGCCCTTAGCCCTATAACTGACTACGTTTACATGCACACAAGAAACCCGATTACTGAGAGAAACCGGGTTATGCTACCGTATGCCGATCACTGAAAATCCCGTTTACATGCGCTCCTTAGTAATCAGGTCTGTCCTCCACCGCGAGCTCCTCCAGCCTGTCACTGCAGTTTACCGGGCGGCTGTAGCTACTTGCAGCTGGACATTGAGCGCTTGTCACAGGGCAGAAAAACATTAGCCCCTATGCAAACGGGGGTTTCCCCGAGTTTAGTGAAGCTCAGGGAATCATTGGAGATAACACTGACATAAAATTGTTCAGCATTCTTCAATGAGCACGTAGAACATAGAACATTTTTACTCTATCATTTGTTTTACAGTGTGTATTTATTGTATTTACAGGTCATCTGCTCTGTTCTTTTGCACGTGTGCACTTGTAAAAAGCTGGTTGGAAAAAGGGGAACGGGTTTACATGGCCAAGAAATTACTGCAGGAGGAATCCAGCAAACTTACGCCGATTTCTCTTAATCCCTTACCCCAATTTCCAAAATTGGTGTTCTCGTTTACATGGCAGTTGAGAAATCGGGGAACCGCTGTCTGAGGCAAGTAACCCAATTTCTTAGTGCATGTAAACGCAGTAACTATTACAATTACTGTCCCAGGCTGCTGAGGTAAAAACAAAAAATACAAATAAATAATAACACATTCTTATTTAACTTGCTCGTAAAAATCCATGTGAAAAAAATCTAAACCTCAAGCAAGTAAAGGATATTCTGCTGTTCTTTTTCCGGACACAAGAGGGAGGCCTACCACATAACCTGGATTGCCACTGTGATGAACAACCACTTCTTCAGCAAACTCCTGTTTAACAGATGATGGGGATAGATTACTGTCATTTATATTTTCTAGAATTACAAGTTTGTGTGTCTTACTGATGCAGTCAATTTGCACAGGACTACAAATTTGGATGTGTTCAGGTCATTGTTTTTTGTACAGTTTTTTTGTACAGCAAAATGCATGTGCCTTCACCAAAATGACCAAATTAGAAAGCCATGTTATTGACTAACCATGTGCACTGGACATCATCTTTCCGGACAATGCAGCCATTTTGCCTTTCCATTTTGCATAAAACATACTTATCACAGTACACTACCTGGACATATGTAATGTGAAACTTCTGCTCCAAGGGCAGTGTCTCTGCATGGACAAATCCAAGGACCAAAAATGCTGTCACATTCACTATCTCACCAGCTGGGTTGTACTTAACCACAAAGCCAACCTGAGGGGACAAAACAGCAGACTTTGCAGTAGACTTTGACTTTTTGGTTGTTTTTAGTACTTTCACTACATACATTTTTGGTTAACAAAAAAGTTAGGCACAGATTGCACTGAGCCATATAATTTAAACACACAAGGTATGGAATGGGCACATGAACTGATGGTTGAAACTGATCTAAAAAAAATTTTATTAGTATGCCTTTTAATGGAGAAACTTTTCCAGGATACTTGTATTTTTAGCCAGAAAAACAGTTGAAAGATATTGAATATTGACACAAATATTGATTTATTCAAATCCAAAAATACTGGGACAAGCCTGTAAGTAATGTTATAGGTCGGATCCGTGTTAAAAACAGCTGACTCACCTCCAGCACCACATTAGCACAAAGGTCTGGGCTCAGGAGAACTGGCTTCAAGTTTTCACCAACACTGAGCTTCACCTCAGTCTGAGTCCCATCTAAAGACTGTTGGATGACTGATGCCACCTCCACACCAACAACCTCCAGCAACAAAGCCATGTTAGTTAGCATTCACTCAGCTTTTATCATAATATTTCTGACACTCAGCCTCTGCTCACAGTGCCAATGTGACAGTCATCACTTTGCTCCTTCTTTTTAAGAACTCAGTGTGGGGTTGTGGGCTTGGGGTTTGTTTGTGAGATTTATCTCTTGATTGAATCAGAAAATAATTTGGAATTACTGCCCTTGTTTTCTTTTGTTTTCCATCTTTGCAGCTAAGTGGTCAAACTCTATCAACTGAGTGATGAAACTGGGTCAAAAATGCATTATTTTGCATTATACTGCATTCATTTAAAGGAATACTTTTTGGGCAAAATACCTTTCTCCCGACTTACCCAGACTGAGTAAAGATGTTCAATGCCATTTTCACCTTTGTATGTCCTCTGGTTCGGTTGCTATGGGTAGCATTTTGTGTTAGCTTAGCATAAAGACTTGAAGTCTACTTGGAGTCATTAGCTTCGCTCTGTCAAAGTGAAAAATTAAAACTTACAGCAACTCCAAAGCTGTGTTATTTACACAATGTATCATGTGTATTATACCGTCTTGGAATTTCTTTTAAAAAACAAGAGTGGTTTTAGGAAAAGTTAGATGGTAGGTCATTTTAGGAGAAGTCAGATGGAAGGAATTATAACCGCTTAACACATGTATCCTTGTGTCTAGCGCACACGGAAGGATTCATGTGTTAAGCTTTGGAGTTGCTGTAAGGTTTATTTTTCACTTTGACAGTGCTAGGGTAATGACTCCTTTAGGCTTCAAGTCTTTATGCTAAGCTAACATGAAATGCTACCCATAGGAACCGAACCAGTGGACAGTGGTGAAAATGGCATTGAACATCTTGTATTAGTCTGAGTAAGTCGGAAAAAGGGTATTTTACCCAAAACATTGTAGTATTCCTTAAGTGTAGTACCGATCAACTACTGATTGCTATGAGTCTACCTCTATTATGTACATATATTGCTACTGATTTTATTAAGGCCAGAGGTTAAAAACACAAATGTAGGTGTACTTACTGCTGTATCTTTATTCTTTGCCTGTAAAGCAGAAAAGAAAAGAAAAAAAGCTAAAAGAAAACCAACATCTTTAAAGTGATTTTTGGATTCTTTTTTTTTTTTCATACTTCTCATGATGCAACATGAAATTTCTGTCACTCATCTCGCATAATTCATGCAGCTGTTATTTCATTTGGATATCACAAGTATTAAAAAAAAAAACCTAAAACATTGTCAACAAGATATTTCCAGCACAGCTGCAGTGGAGTTTGATAGCACAAAATGTTTCAGCAGTCTAAGGCTGACGTTGCATGTGAAACTTTTTCACACTACGTCACACGATTCATGGAATGTACTGAACATCACAAATTGATAATATCCAATAGTGTACGAGTATTCAAGGGTGGATTTTTATTTCAATGGACAAGTAGAGTGGTAAGAGCACTATGGGGCAGATGGTGGCGCAGTTGCATACATCTGCCTGGCACTCTTCATGTTTTATGTGCAGTTTTATTGTTTTGTGTGCCGCTTAAGCTGCACACTACTGAAGAGGGGCAAAACAGATTTTCATTGTTCTAAGTACAATGACAATAAAAATCTAATCTCATCTAAAATTGGGACTCACAGCAAGAAGCCGGATATTGGTGTAGGTGGCCATGTTGAGGGCTAGCAGAGTGCTGCAGTCCTGGTCAAGGATGAGACGCCGTGAACACAAGCTACTCTGCTCCTGTAAGAATGCTGATGAGACAGCCAGGATAAACAACAAAAACAAATCAATGTAAGGTAACAATAATAATCATAGTGATGGCATTTGATCTACCAATTAACCTGTGCCATTTTGAAAAAAGTTGTAGACATGAACTAGATACTTTTGACTGATGCAGAATAAAGTGAGTAAAAGAAATCTAAACGTAAAGGGATAAAAGCATGAAGTACTTTGTTCAAATGACTAAGTGACAAAAGCAGGCTTAAAAATAAAGAGTAAATGCAGTTTTACATAATGGTATCTTCTTGGTTTATTTTAAATTCAAAATACCATTTCAAAATGGATATAATTTGATGCAGTCAAGTCTTAACATCATTCAAAATTGACTTGATAATTTCATTTGACCATTAAATCATTTATCCTGCATCCCACTGAAATTGTGTTACCTCATTGTAAACAGTCAGTCAAACTTTATAGGCCCAAATCCAGACTCACCTAACAGCACTGTAAAGTTCTATCTCTGATTGAGCCATCTTAAAAAGTCCACTTGCTAGCTGCCCTGTAATTTTGATATTTTACCATGTATATTTACCAAATACCATAGGGGTGGGGCTGCTCTGCCAATTTGCAATCACTGTTGAGAGCAGTGGCTGAGCAGAGAATTACAAAAACACAGTTTTTGGGTTGGCTGTTTGCTCTCATGGTGCCCCTCCCCCTCCCACACCCAGTCTGTCTTCTGGTTTTACGAGATGATGTGAGGACTTTTTATCTTGCAATGTCAATTTGTATTTTATTAAAGCAATATCACGCTATGCCTGGAACCTCATGTATAAAACTTTGCATAGACTACTAAAGCAATATCACATGAGAAGGAGTGCTGTTATACTGTATATCAGCATGGCTGTGATTCGGTCGTAGGCATGAGGCCGCAGGCCGAGTGCCAAAGATAATCCCAGCCGTGCTGATATACAGTATAACAGCACAACCTCGAGTGTGATATTGGTTTTATACAACAGTTCTACCAACAACGTCATTTCTCAAATAACGGTAAAAAGCATTTAAAGCATCTGAACTGTTGCTAAGCGACACAATTTGCCGACCACAAGCTAGCTTGCTACTTTGTATAGGTCTACACATTAGCGCAGGCTAGCTAGTAGGTCTAAACACATCTGGAATTTTGCACAGCAGTCTCCAGGCTATTTCTTCCTCCCTCTCGTCCTCCTCTGAGAACGCTGTCGCGGTACGAAGTTTGTTGCAATGTAGTCTATGCAAAGTTTTGAGGTTCCAGGCATAGCGCTTCATTGGAATAAAACTTGAATACACTCAGCCCTCTGTGGCACGTGGTTGCCTGTCCCCTGATGAAATGGGTATTTTCACAAAAAAGTGTACAGCAGAATTGTGTAGCTTTAAAAAAATTTAATTCTGCAGAGGAGCACTAAGCCAAACTATAGTGACTACCTGCAGAGCTCAGGTCCATGCAGTAGGCAGTAACACCGGGAGCTGGCAACCTGAAGATGCCTGTCTCTCCATTCTCTTCCACTGTTGTCATCACATCACCATACTTAAACAGAAACAATCAGAAGAATAGGAACACACTAATTGAGTGGAAAGAGACATCAGAGTAACAGTATTTGCATCGCATTAACAGTCTTAGTGAACCGCAGTGAGTAAGGCAGCAACTGCATAATGGATGGTTAGTCAAACAGTCCTCTACTGCTGAGCAGTGCCAGACCATGCCTGTAGCTCATCAAAATATGTCTTCTTAATCTTAATAACATCTGTATGCTCTGTTGAGTTTGGTGTAAAAGAAACTGAAAGAAATGAAATTATAATGCTGAATTGTGCAAGAAGTTTATGATGATGATGACAGTTTTTTGCAGGTAACCAGTAGGAAGCTTCCCAACCACAGCCAAGACTCACCAGGTATCCAGATGAGGCCTGGAGCTCCGCAGTGGATGATTTACCACTGATCTTCTCAGAGCCAAAAATAAAGTTGGCAAATCGGTTAAAGAGTGAGTCAAAGTTGCCGGCAGTTGGAAGAGCAGGTGAGGCGTAAGACAAACCTTCAACACCTAAACAGAAGCAAACAGCAAGCAACTTAGAAAGACATCTGGGAGGGGAAAGTAAGTATTTTGTGACATAACTGCATAAGGTCTGTATGCTGGTGACTATGTTTACTGATATTCTGTTATATGTCAGGTACTGTCTGTTATTGTCTGAAATAATCAGAGGCACCACTCTTGGAATATTCTGTATTATACTGTATTGTATCTTAACCTGTTTTCAATACCCATAAAGGATAGTGTGACTAGGTTGAGTTTGCATGATAAAAACAGTAGTATCCTGTTTATATAATGTGATTATGTGAAGCTGCATAAACACCACCATGTTAAATAAGACCTTTAGACAGACAGATACTTTATTTAAACCAGAGGGAACTTCACTTTATGTAAGATGTGAGATCCGGATTACCATATATCAGACATGAGCCAAATGGAACATATAATTTTTTGGATTTGTTTTAGTGTATGTAAAGGGTGATGCAACCTTAAATCTTTCATGGCAGAAAAGCATTGCTGCATTGATCTCCATGGATTGTAAACATAAGCTTTGCTGCCCTTCTGACCACATCTACAGTAACAGTGATATAAGACTGCCAAATCACTGCAGCAAGTTAGAATTTTCAACCAACGATGCCAGCAAAATCTCGATTTTCTGCCTTGGTTTCATGCCCCTTTCAGTCCCAGTTGGGTGGGACTTGCAGCACAAGACAATGAAATAAAACCCGAAAAGTTTAGATAACAGCATTGAATAGGTAAAAGTCAGTATTTTTATGACTTTTTATAACACTGTCTGACTTGTGCTAATGCTGTGACAACCACCCAGCTTGAACACTAATGACAGCTTGTATCTGCTAGTTGACCACAGTCTGGTCTATATGTTACCAATTAATATGCACATCAACTGCAGAGTTGTTGAATATGCAGATTTCTCAGGGAATGTACACAATCACAGCTGAATCAGTTAATTTACAGATTTACCAAGAAATCTGTAAAATCACTCATATTTTCTTTTCACAAAATGCAGCATTCTTCACCCTAACTTGAATCTACTGATTTTTCTAAGTTTCTAAGTTTTTCTAGTACTTCCCTTACAAAAATTCACTGCAATTTCCTGTTTTTTTTATGTAGTAACCATGGTAACTACGTACTACTGCATTTTTTAAAAGATATTTAATGGTAACACTAATTAATCTGTAGTAATACTGTAGAAAACCAGTGGTTAAAGCACAGTATAACCATGATTCAGAAACCATGTTTCTACTTTCCACCTCAAATCAAACTTAACCATAATTGCTTACCATAGAATAGTAAATCCATGCTTACTTTTCCTAAGGGTTTCTTTAGACAAAATGTACAATCTGGGCAGTGGGTCTAATCCTATTGTGTGCATTTATTGACTTACTGTTCTGTGACTGAATGCAGAAGATGCCATAATTGACCTCCCTCTGGACTGAAGAGTGTAGCTCTGAGAGGCCATCTACTGTGCTGACTAAAGAGTAGCATGCTGCATCCCAGCTGCAGAGCTGCTTGTTACCACTGTCAACACAGAAGTAGATGTATTAAATAAATTGAGAGAATGAGCCTGTACATTCTTCTGGACAGATCTTACATCCGCAAACTTAATAAAGTCAATGATAATATCACAACAATCATAATAGGCTAATTATATACATTTGCACCTGTGGATATATGTATTTCTCGCAACATAATTAGTTAACAATAACCATTCAGATATGGACATTCAAGCATTTTGATCCTCAATACTTTATCTTTGTGCATTTATCTGTATTTCCCCCCAGGAATCGATATCTTATCCACAAGACGGTAAAGAACCTGACATGAAAGAAGTTGTCATAGGTTTAAAACAATATATAGTGCCGATATTTTTCTTGGGATCTGGTACAGTTAGTGGTCACTATGATGAGTAAGACACAATAGCAGTGATTAGCCTAAATATTATTTCACCCGCGTTAAGAGCAGCGGGCGGATGTCACAGTGGTGCAGTTTTTTCTCTTGCCTGACGGTGTGTACCGAGCAGCCGGTGAACAGAGCCACTTCCTCATCACAGTCTCTGTCACAGCAGCAGTTGGCGTCACATAGATCCCTCCGCTTATCACATGGACACAACCTGCCAACTGACACACACAACAATGCACACAGATTGGCACTCAGAATGCACAGTAAAGCATTCTCTTAATCCTTCTCCACGACAACAGGCTGCTGCTACTACAACTAATTATATGATAGCCTCTTAGTGTATTAGATGTAACGTTATGCCGAACTGAAGAATGGCTGCTTATTACAATTTTGAATTACATCTGGCGCTCCACTCAAAAGAAAACGGACCCTTAGCTTTCTTGCCATTGTGTCACAAAAATAGCATACACTATTAAATGTTAAGTACACAGTACTGCGTTAGTAGTCGGTTAACGTTAGGCATTCCGGTGCTACCTAGAAACTATCGACCATGCTACCGACACGCTACGTTACCATCGGTGACAGGAGAAAGCAACCGGCCAGAGAGAGGCAGTGGGTCAGAGAACAGATAGGGCTGTACTGGGTCCTCCGTGCTACTGTGGCCGTGTGTCGAAGCTGTAGAGTCAAACTCCGGCTGTAGAGTTGTAAAACTGTCCGTGTATGTGAAATTCTGGTCGCCGAACACACTGGAATTTGAGTCGTAGCTCGTTAAATTTTCCTCCGTTGTGGCGGCAACACCGAGGAACAGCAAACACAATAACAGTTTCAAAGATGGACAGACCACAGCAACAAAGGCGGCCATCTTTGTTAAAATCGTTACCATGGTGCTCTTCTTCTTCTGATACAGATTGCGGTAGTTTAGATGCTTCGCGGCACATTACCGCCCATCACCGTTCTCTTTATATATCTATGCCCATCACCGGCAGTGTCAAAAAAAAAAAAAAAAAAAAAAACTTTCCCCCA
>OMKZ01056159.1:0-16627 GCA_900302535.1 Neoniphon sammara
TTTAAGTCTTCTTCACACTGCCAGAATAACATTTGGCCAACTCTGCTTCTGGGCGGTGTCCAAGCACTTAGAGATGGGTGACACACACACACACACACACAGTAGAGTTATAAGTCAGTATGATTGATATAAAAGCTGTCGCTGTCTCTCCCTTCCTGTCAGGCTTCTCTTATCTCCATGGTGACACACTGACAGGGTTCCATCCATCCTAAACACCCTGACACACACACACACACACACAGGCCTAAAAACCATATATGGCAAATACAAATACATTAATTTGTTCAAGATCTGATTTTTTATTTTTTTATTTTTTATCTTAAGTACATGACTTATTCTTATGTGCTGCTGCTGCTGCGAGGACCCAGTTTCCCCACAGGGGCCATTTAACTTTCATTTAATCTAATACACACACACACACACACACACAAACACACACACACACATTCACGCACCACTGAAGGCCTCTGATGAATGAATTAAATTCTCCTGCACCACGGCTTCACTTCACCCGCTGATGGCCGGGCCACAACTGTCATCTGGAGTTGAGGTCGAAAGATTTTGATAGAAGGAGATTTAATAAGAGTTGGGATTGGAGATATACTGGGCCAGAATGACAATAGCTGGCCGCCTCCACACATGAAGCTACACACATGCCCACATGTGCGCACACACACACACACACACACAGACACTGTAGCTATTGCAAGACCTTTGCATCAGAACCCTATATTCCTCAAAGCAGAAACTGAGAAACTGTAGTCAACAGGTCCATCAGGAGAGAGAGAGAGAGAGAGAGAGAGAGAGAGAATAAAATATGGTATAATCCTGCCCTCTACTGGATTTAAGAGCAACTGGCAGGATATCTTTCTCGCCCTCTCTCTCTCTCTCTCTCTCTTTCTCACTCACGACACACACACACACGCACACACTGCCTGGCACCCTCTTACATCACACACACAGACAAGCCTCTGAGATTATCTACTGGGTGCACTGATCAGTATTTTATCAAGCAGAAGCATTGCTTCATCGTATTGATCCCCACCCTTCTGAACATGAAACAGACGACTGATCCTACTTTCCACCTCTCGTATGGAGAAAAAAAAAGAAAGAAAACGAGAGACAGGGAGCCAAAGAAGACGGCATAAGAGCTGTAGCTTGTTGCCTGCTGTGGAGTGTTTTGTGACAGGGAGCCCCTCATCACATGCACGAGGCGTCTGTCTGTCTGTCTGTCTTTGCAGCGCTGGAGCAGATCGTTCTCGTTCACCCTGTCCTTATCGCAAAGACGTCGAGGAAGCGCCCAGCAAAAGGCTCATGGGCTCTGTGCTTTGAGAGGAAAAGTAAAAAGTGAATATTTTCAGCTTTCAGAGCATTTAATAAGTACATACTGCACGCTGTAGCACCTTTAATTAACATGAAGACCTGCCTGGGAATCCCAAAATACATGTCAGGACTCACACTAACCTTGTTGAAGGCTGTTCTCCAGTGGTTTCACACCAGCACAGGTCAAATGTGAACTGACTTTCACAAGTTAGGCCCCGTACACAAAAGCCGAGGCTTGTTTTCATTGCACCATAATTTCCCCACCTGTGAATACACTGAACCAGTGTTATTTATTTATTTATTTATTTTCATTTAAAGTTCTGACTGCTGAGAAGGGCTGGGCAATATGTTGATATTATACTGATATCCTGACAGGGGACTAGATAGCATGTGGAATTTTGGATGTTTTGATAATGTGATATTGCAGAAGTCTTTCCCTGGTTTTAAAGGCTGCATCACAGTAAAGGGATAAAGCTTTCTAGCTGTGCTTTTATTTGCCTCCAACTGCTTTTTCACCAATCCACATAATGATTGTTTGTCAAAAATCTCATGTAATCTCATGTGTAACTATCTTATAAAAGCACAAAGTAGTCCCCATGATCTCTATAATATTGTCACAATATGGATATTGAGGTGTTCTGTCAAAGATATTGTCATATTTGATTTTGTTCATATCGCCTACTGCTGAGTAAAAGTTTTGTGTGCCAAAATTGCTTTTCAGATAATAAGCCCAGCTCAGTTCAGCTTTACAATGATTCAGTAGACGGGAAAAGCTTTTAAAATCTCTCCAATGAGTTACCAAAAAAATATGACATGCTTCTGGGCGGACCCAGAGACAGACCTCTTGGAATATGTGTGGTGACAGAGACGAATTAACACTGAGGGAGAGCCATCATTCAGTTTAAGCTTACTCAAGCTAAGTCAACAATTTCACATCTGACACACACCCTTAGGCACACAGCCCATCCACGCACACACACACACACACACACTCACATTCAGGCTAAAGCATAACAAAGCAGCATCCGTGACTTCACTCACACATGCAAACCACACTCGATCCCTTCAGCCATATTCTCACAAAGACTGTGTGAGCTGAGTGTGCATAAGATCCAAGCACGCCCTGTTGTCAAACTATTGGCATATCTGCTTTTGCTGCATGAGTGGTTATGAGTATAGAGGGAGGACTCTTATCCCATACAATAAACCCACTTAGTCCGACACAAAGTAGGTAATTGCTCCTGATCATTGTCCTTTGAGGTACAGAGGAAAGGTAGATAATAGGCACTTGCGACGTCTGGGGAGGGAGGGGCGGCTGAATGGAGGATGTCATGAATGATGCCCACTGTGCTTTCTGCGATATCAGATTCCCCGTCAGCAACAGCCTGCCAGCCTCCCGAATCCTTCCCTCCCTCCGCCCTTCCTGTCTCAATTAACGGAACAGTGCCCCATTTGGCCACCAGCAACAGCAAAAGAAAACAACTGAAAGAACGTAAATTAAACATACCTGGAGGTGCATTTGACTGTGTGTGTGTGTGTGTGTGTGTGTGTGTGTGTTGTCTGCAGGCCGGTGAGCGAACAGTGTGAATAATTAACAGGGCCAGTGAGCAAGGCAGGGTACCGCTTGGGTGTTTTGTTACCACAGCCTCACTCAGCACGAGCATACAGCATTAGATAACCCAACCCTGTCCACCAGATACAGGCCAGGTTTGTGTGAGGCTACTTTAGCTGATTCAACCATTTGATACCTGCAAAACCTCTTGCTGCTTGGTAACAAATTCCCAGCAGAAAGGCTATACATCCGTATCAGGCCAGGACTAACAGTAACAACTCCTGTACAGAGCGCGGACCTTGTCAAGTCTCATAAAATTGATTGTGCCTGCATTTGTTCAGTTGGCTTACTGCTCTGTAGTGATACTAACACCCGGCAACAAGCAGCTGCTGGCTTCATTACTGTACTCAGTGTTTGAGACAGCAAGCGGACTGTAAGAGAGGAATGGTACAAAAATGGAAAACAAAATTCAACTGTGAGCCTCAAAACATAACAGGACAGTTATTACTGGGGTAAGGACAGATGAAGCAGCGGCATTTGTACGTCTTGGTCACCCTCCTTTTACCCCTCATGGTTACCTACCAGAGTGACCGATGCCATGCAAAATAATGTCACTTTTAGGATGTATTTTAAAGACGTTGAAACTTTAGTATAATATGTACTGCATCCACGAGGAAACTGCAAATGTGAAGTGATGCTCAGCTCTGTCAAACAAATGCCATCAAACAATACAAACAAATAATTCTCATATTTCAAAACCAAACAAAAATCATCCACCATATCTTTTTTTTTTGGTAAAAGAATGTTTCATTCATGTCTGCAAACAAAATATGTAATGTTTATTTAGCATTAGTATTTTTGTTTGTTTACATTATTCTATTTACAACATCGACACATGACAGGACAATTGAGGACTTTTTTTTCTTTTTCTTTTTTAAAATCAAAGTAATATGAAATTAAATAAAAGGGAAAAATGTTTTTCCAGGCTGCGAGCAATTATTTGCTGCTATACCTGGTATAATTTAGGTGAAGATGGAGGGGAGAAAGATACAGAAGGAAGGAGAGAAAAAATAGTACTAACAGAGAAGCTATGAGTTAGATAAAGAAAAAAAAAGGGACTATGCAAGTGTACCATTGCAGACTGCTCCATGTTGATGTTGAAATACACACACAATGAGAAAAGAGAAAACAGACTGTAAAGGTAAAATGCGAGGAAATAAGACATAGACCAATATGGGAGGGGAGCAGGAGGTTGTTTACCATGTGGGCTATAGTATCATTAATACTGAAAACATTAAAAAAAACATTTTCTTCACAAGTGTTTTCCTTCTCTCCATTCCCTGTTCATAGCTTGTGTAGCAGCTGCAGACCCAGTTATCATACCCAAGAGCTTAAGTTGTTATTGGTGATGATAATGATGATGAAGATTCAAGTATAATAGTCTCAGTTTGCAGCAGGGCTGGGCTGGGCCATGCACGCTCACATACAGCTCACAGAGAAAGGAAGAACATGAAGTTTATATGGAAGCTTTTCCTTGTCAAACAAGAGGTGTCAACATGTGCCGGTTCTAAGTTCCCCCCACTCTGATTGGTTAAGCTGTAGCATTCCTTTCTGTTTGCTTCAAAATTACGTGTACCCTGGTAAACAGTCTTTCTGCTAGGATGTGAGCACTTTGTGGTTGCCATTTGCAAAAACTAAACTCTAAATAGATATATGGACTCTGCTGCTGGGAGACCGACAGAAGAAAATTTGGGTGGGATAGTGATTTGAGAAGCTATCCCTCAATAGGACGTCCCATGTCAGCAAGCATCTGTCCCGCTGAAGTGTACATGAGCAAGACACTGAATCCCTGCCAGCTCCAATGGCTCTCCTTTATATCAGACGGTGCACTTTGATCTGCCTGGAGAGGGGCAAAGAAAAAAATAGATTTTCCCTACAGGGATCAGTACCACATTGTTACATTATTATTCATTACATTACAGGACAAGTGGGGTGTCCCTGGGTTGTCAAAACCATGTTCCTCATTCTCCCTCCTTAAATCATTCCTTCATCTGCATTAAGGATTAACAGTAAGGGCAGCTCAACACTGGCCCAGAACTCCTTAAACTCAGATTTTCTGATCAGTAGGGAAAGGAGAGTAAAGCAGAATAGAGTGGATGGAGGTAAAAATGAGGAAAACTACTGCAGGCAACTTCATACTTATTGAAAGCACATAACATTAACCCTCACCATACTGTTGTTTTCTTGGAGTCCTTCTTATAACAACAGGCATACACCCAGTATGACCGCTTATTCGAGTACATTAAAAAAAAAAATAGTCAAGTAACTGTTGGTTTTCCATGACTAGCAGTGGGCCAAATCATACTGCATCTGCCTTGTATTCCCAGACACCCAGTCTAAAGCTGTACAATGATCTGTGCAGAAACAAAACCAAGCACACATGCACCCCAGTAATCAAGCATTCTACATACACAAGTATTTGCATTAAAAAAAGGCCATATGCAGAATGTGAACCATTCACACTCCAAGTTAATGTAATTACATGAGCCTGCCTAAAGTATAGATGATATCTGAATATAATAAATATTTAGCGTTGAGCAAGAAACAACATGAATGAATGAATGAATGAATTCTAAAATTACAACCTGAGAGCGGTGTGCCCATAATCTATCAACATAGAGGGTTATTACCACGAAATCTTTCAAACAAATAAATCATAGGGCCATGATACACAGTGTCAAGTAGTGCACCAAAACACTGGCAATCAATCAGTCGTTAAATCCTTACTAATCACTAAGTGGATGAGGGAGGAATAATCAACATGGGGAACTGATGAAGAAGTTGACTATAAATTTAAAATGTTCAGACTGATCCCTGATCAGCTAGCTGAATGAGGTCTGGGTCTATTCTGTCTTGTCCTGGCTATCCACAGCATCCTTGGTAGTTATCGTCACACCTCTAAACATTGATGTTATCACCCTTTTCACTTTGCTAAGCCAAATGGAGTTCAGTTGAGCTGACCTGCATTGGTGCAAATCTAAGTCTCTGAATTGTTCCTAAAGAGACAATGTGGATGATGCACAGCAAAAGAGCAGCCCTAAGTTGGCAAGTGAAAAGGGGGGAATTTGATGTAGAAAAATGTTCTCTGTGCTCCGCTATCCTTGATTAGTATGGAGATGAGATAACCATGAATACTGTGGATAATCTGACTTGAGACAGCACAGATCTACGGATAGTTACACCAATGTCTGCTGTCTTTCTTTTGGTTTGTTTGTTCAACAACAATGAAGAACACAACATTATAGCGATATTATTAGTTTAGAGGAGGGAGTGTATGTGTACCCTTGTGCCATCATACCACTGATAAATGAAATAAATTAAAAGCAATATAGGTCAACAAGGTCCATCATTAAAATGTGTTTTGTACAGTAATAAATAGATTTGTCTTCTATTTACAGTTTACCGGACGCTTATGGAAGCAGTGCTATAGTTTGCAATTAAAAACATTAATTTCTAAATATTTTAAAAGTTATTTGTTTGTCGTCGTTTTGTTCGAGGATCAGGGGTTGGCGCTCAGGGTTTCCCCTCTTCATCATCCTTCCATAGGTGAAGGGCAGAAAGACAGGAGAGAGAGAGAAGGACCACATGTAGAAACAACGTCCTCCAAAGTGTCTTTCCTGCGTTTTTTTTTCCTCACTGACTTTCCAATTCGTTTGGTGTTTGTATTGCTGTAGCTGCTGTTGTTAGAGTTCATTGCATTTTGTTAAATTCATC
Source organism: Neoniphon sammara (assembly GCA_900302535.1). Lineage (NCBI taxonomy): Eukaryota > Metazoa > Chordata > Actinopteri > Holocentriformes > Holocentridae > Neoniphon > Neoniphon sammara. Next base: position 6,650 of record OMKZ01056159.1, read on the forward strand.
AGCACGCATACACACATGCATACATACACACACACACACACACACACAAACACACACACAGATTCTAAGCACCCGATCCCTTGCTCTGTCCCCACACAATGCATTGTGCATCCTCGTACAGCCTCATGCACGCTCTCAGTTAGCAGTTGCCACTAGACACAGACCTAGGAACAGCTTTCCCTCCGAGCTATATCCTTTATCAAACCGATAAACCGAACCTAGAGCTGAGTCCACTGGGCAACGTCCTCCTTCTCCCTCTTGGCCATTCAAAAACACTAATTCATCTTCTTCTCGTTCCTCAAGGACCCGTTGCGTTTGTGCTTCCCATTAGCCATGCTGTCGCTATGGCAATGTCCATTGGCCATGTTGCCTTCATCCCTGGTGATACCACCTCCTCTGCTCTGCTCCCCGACCTTTGACCTCACCAGCTGTCCTATCCGGTAGAAAGCAAAGCCAATCAGAGCCAAGCCAGCCCCAACAGTGACAATCACATCCAGCAGGAAGTACTGGTAGGTGGAGACCTCGTAAACGGCGGAGCGCAAGTGGTTGGCACCATGGTGACGGAGGATGTAGCTGATCCAGTAGACAGCTCTGGTCACAGGGTGGCCAGGCTGGTCTTTGTGGATGGTGGAGAGCAGACGTGCTTGCTGGCGGTACCTGGGAAAGGGAGACACAGGTCAGATGATGGGTAAGGCTTTGTGGTCAGCCTTTGAATGTGATTGAGTGTGCACACACACAAGTGATAGAGCATAAATGAGTATGAGGGAAGGAGTGTGTGAGAGACAGGGAGCATGGCCTGCTATGTCACAGAGTGCCAACTCATGAGGCCAGGAAGGTGATGCCACAAATGGTCACCAGATGGCGTTGATTCCAACAATAGCACTGATGTAGAAACACTGAGAAGCATGGACGTCTGTAGCTGTGTATATATTGTATATATCACAGTTATATCGATCTATCTGTCTATCTATCTATTAGAGAGAGAGAGAGAGAGAGAGAGAGAGAAATAGAAAGATATGCCGAGCTGTTTTAGCCTATAATGCCACCACCTGTGCAAGTCATAACTCATTCATTTACGAGTAAAACATCCAATTGAATATCCAATTGATATCTGCATTGATATTTTTACTATTACAAATTCTAATTCAAGCTATTTACGTCATTTTTACAAATCATAATACTATGTCTACATATAACATATAGCAATTTTGACCACTTAAAATGCCAGACTGACATCCATAATGTAATTTTGACTTTTAACCTCATTCTCTACTCTGTACAATTCAGTTTTTTAATAGTAAAAAGGCCAATTTAAGAATTACAGCTTTTTACAGAATTACATCCAGATATCAACACATTCATTTTGTTTGTAATATATTATAAACAAAATGATTATAAGACTATTTTGAGATATCTCTTATTTAGTTCTGGCTAGGTATTTTAGAGATGTGCACTTTCAGAGCTCTAAAATATAGTTGTAGATATCTAGAGTTCAGTTCTGAGTAGTCAGAATATATATTATTATATTTAGTTGTAGAATAACAACTAGCCAGCCCATGGCCATTGATATCTGGAATTAGAATTTCTACTAGTAAGCTATAATTTGGACTGTTTTCTATTAAAACTAGTAAAAGTCGATCTAACCTGGCATCTTTGATGACGCTGGTCAGGGCTGTGTGGAGGTCTTCCTCGGTCATGGTCTTCCAGTGTAGCATGATCCCCATCCCCTTGGCTGCCACACGGGTCATAGTGTCATAGTGGTCTCCAAACAGGGGTACGCCCACCACCGGCACCCCGTGGTACATGGCCTCATAGATGCTGTTCAGGCCACCGTGGCTCAGGAAGGCCCTTGTGTTGGCATGGCCTAGATGACAGGGATGGTAAAGAGTAAGTACAGGGTAAATAACAGCTGTTTTGAGTGTTAATTTGTCTTTAGTGATAGGATTACTTATATTGCTGGGTTGACCTTCCTGTATTCTTGAGAGTATGTTGATCTCACAAACTCTCACACACTCAGAACACAGGTTTCTTCTTAATGAAGGTGGGACTGTGTCCTTACATGGGAGCAGAATTTACAATTACCAGAAAAATGAAGATATGACTGTGTGTGCATGTGTATTTGTATGAGTTCATTGAATCAGCACAATTATCAGAATGCAGGGCATCGACAATGAAAACAATTAGCCCTGCACAATTGATGTTCTTACTATTTCTCAGTCAACCCTGTTTAGCCACCTCTTAAAACTTGAGAATTTCAGTGTAAAAGCAATCCTTTATCTTTACCAACTTATTAGAAAGACTCTCACTGACCAACCAAAAAGCCAAAGAGATTTGACTAATCAAGCTACCGTTGCACCACAGCTGTTTGCAGGGCATGGTCAGGCTGTTAATGTGGGTGTATATGAACATGTGTGTGCCTATGTGCACATGTGCATGCTTTCCTGTCAATAATTGACTTTTAATAAACATTCCTCATCCATTGACACAAATGGCTTACACATTCACTATGTATTAACTAATGCTGGTATGAAAAGGAAGCTCTAACCCACACACACGAAACTGAATCCACCACCCAAACCTGGTGCAGGGACATCCAGCATAACAGCAAGGACTGAGAATCAGCCATTTTACCATATCATACTTTTAACCCGTACAAAGAAGAAATGATATCAGAATCTTAATCAGCTGAGATACGCAACGCTGAGATATGCAACATTTAACAGTGTAACGTGGTACAGTACTACATTTTATAATGTGCAGGACACTTCTTTTTTTAACTGTGCTATGTGTTTCACGCTGTTTTAAAATTATATTGCATAGTGTGCTGGATACTTTTACTACAGGGTCCAAAGGTATATACACCTTTGAACCCTCTGTGCATATTCTCTGTGTGTCTATGTGTTCTTGTCAAGGTAATACAAAGCAAATTTCCACTTGTGCATAAATAATAGAAATTCTATTCTATTCTATTCTATTCTACTCTAGCCTAGTCTGGTCTAGTCAAACATAACTTTTCTTAAGATAACCACCTAAAACAGTTTTATGTAACTGTGCTTACCCAGCAAGTCATTCTGAGGCATCCAATCGACGAGCTTCGTGTTGTTGCCAAGATTACTGGGTGGCACTCCTGAGAATCTAAGAAGGGAGGGAAGGAAGCAAGGAAGTTGAGACATTTTCTCTCATTTTTGAGGCAATATATCATCATTGCACTCCACCAGTTATAATTTACATTACTGCTACAATGTTGTAACGAAAATACCTTGCCGACATGATATATTATATAATGCGTCATCACTGATTACAAGAGAAAATTCTATGCCTAGCACGTTTGAGAAAATGAAAATAATTCTTTCTCTGTGGGGTACTGTTGCCCTTGAGGACCATACTCTAGCTATACTCATAGTGGTGTGCTAGGATTAGGTTTGAGGGGTGTGTGAAAAAGAGATATCTAATCTAATGTGAAGTCAGATTGATTAGAGGTGTTAGAAATGTTTCACATCTTAACAAGATAAATGGTATATTGTTCTAACAAGAAAAGTTTCTTGTTTTAACGTGATCATGTTTATATGTTGTAATAATGTGAAAATATCTTGTTATAACGATAAACTTTTCCCATTATAATGTGATACTGATCTGTTTTTCTTTTTCTGGCATGGCAGCAATAAGCTTCCATCCAGGCATGGACTCAAGTCTTGCCTGTGTCTTTTCTCGATGTATGGCAAATGTCTATTAGTGAATGTATGTGTGTGTGTGTGTGTGTGTGTGAAAGAGAGAGAGAGAGCTTTTTCCACCACAGGCGGCAGGCAACACATTTGCCTGCATACATTACGACCCCCATCCTTCCATCTCTGTCTCCTTCCGTTTAACCCAAACTCTTTTATCTCAGTCTCTGCAACAAAGCAGCAATTCACTGTCCTGCCAATAAAAGCCTACATTCATGTAGCCAATTATCAATGACACAATTCATTTGGCTTAGTCCCTCTCTTTCTGTTCAGACCTCTTCCCTCTCTCACCTCTCAGTGTGGAAAGGCCGTGAAAGCCATAATCAAACAGGTGTAACATGCAGACAGCTTCACCATACATACAGACTGCCAGTTTCCATGCAGCCTGTCTAAGGCTGCATGTCTTTGGCACTGTCTGTCATCACTCTATCTACCATGTGGCACAAAGACTTCAGATCACATGCAACCAAAGCATGGAAAAAAAAAAAAACAAGGACAAGATTTTCGACACCAGTGTAGCCTACTGTTGAAAAGTCTGCTAATCAGAAGAGCGTGTAAGCATTCTTAGGTGTCTTTTGCTTGGAGCAAAGTGCTTGCTCTGATTTCTTTGCCTCATCTTCCTCTTTGCCTCATACACACTGTCCCCACTTGCAGGAAATTTTATTGAAACTTACACATGATATTACAATCATCTATCATCAGAGATACTTGATGAAAATTGTAGGACTGAAATGTTTTGTCTAAGTTTCAATAAAATCTCCTGCAAGTGAGGACAGTCTGCCTATGATCTGTCTATGCTTATCCTACACATCTGTCAAGATAGGTGTGCAAAAGCCTTTTTAGGAACTTTTTGAGTCTCACTTTACATTGATCACACGCTTCTGCCTTTGTTTGCTGGTCTCTGCTCTTCTGCCCTGGCAAACCTTGCCCTTTGCAAGAAGCCCCCATCGCTGCTGACAACACCAAAGTGACTCTTGGCACATTTCTAGACAACATCCACCAAATGGGACACTTTCCCACCAGAGACTCTGCCCAGTTTCTTGTCCAAGCTTTCGCCCCATCTGGACCATTGCAATTCCCTCCTGTCCTGACTTCCAGAGTCCTCTTCAGCCCTAGAGCACATTGAGTCTGCCTTGTCTTCAACCCCGCCAACTTCTTCTATGTGACTCCTCCCTGACTGCTTGTTATTGCTCTAATCATATTCAAAGCTCTGCTCCTGGTGTGCTAGGCTGTTAAAGGAGCATCCTATACCCCCAGGCCCGATTTCTGCCCTATATAGAAACGCAATTTCTATTTCCATAATCATGTAGATGACACTCAGTATCCTTGCCTTTAAAGCCCAGAGACCTTTCTTGTTTTAACAACCTAAATGAGTGCCTGACTGATATTAAAAGCTGGAGGTTTCTTATAGCTTCCTAACAACAAATGTGAAACTGTCTTGTTTGGTCATACTGACTCATTAAATAAAACTCATGGTAAATTAGAACACTCAAATATAAAACCTAGAAACCAATGTGTATTTTTTGGCATCAACATCACATTTTATGAGCACATTAAAAGAGTAGCACCATCCTGCTTCTTGCATCTGGGAAACACTATTTCAAAGATAATGCCATTCCTGTCTTCAGCTGATTTGAACAAGGTAATTCATGCCTTTGTCTCTTCTCACTTGGATTACTGTAATTCACTCTACTCTTGTCTCAGTCACAACTCTGTTTTATCTGCTTGTCCTGAATGTTGCAGCAGCTGCTGCTAGACAAAGAAATCATATCTCTCCAATCTTGGCATTCCTTCACTTCACTAAAGATCTTACTGATACTGATCATTTCTAAAGCACATGATTTGGTCCCATGCTACATTATTAACCTTTTAGCCCTGTATGAGCCAGGGCTCAGCATGGGATCTTCACACAGGCTGTCCCGACTGTCCCTCAGGCAAGACTAATAGCAAAATATGGCCAAGCATTTTTTGTCAGGACCCATAAACTGTGGAATGGAGGAGCTTAGGCTCGCCAATGCACTACAATCCTTTACTGCAATTCTGAAAACATATGTTTATAGACTTGCATGTTGCGTGTTGATTTATAGTTTTTCATTTATTTCTTTTTGTCTATTAGTTTTATTTTATGGATAGTTAGATATCTTATTTCTTCATTTACTTTCTTCTTTCTACTGCTTCCATTTACTTTCTTCTTTCTATTGTTTAATTGTACCACTTACTCATATATTTTGGTGATGCTGTTTTATGAGGCACTTTGAAAACATGTTTTCAGAGGAGCTGCTAATGATGATGATGATGATGATGATGATTTCATGCTTCTCCCTCCTAGCTGACCTCCCTAATTTTGCAGTTCTGTTTCAGTGATCTGAAAATTCATATGTTTAAGAAATACTTCCTCCACCTTATGATTCACATTAATCACTGTCACATTATTAACACATCCACCTCCCCTACTTGCTCTAATATGCTTTTGTCTGAAGTTAAAAACAAACAGTCCATTTCCTGACCTCTCATTTCTCAAATCTCCATTCCTCCATTCAAACCTCCATTCCCCATGATCATTATAACAGTGCTTAATAGCACTGCTTTGTTAGAGCTATTGTCTGGGAACTATGGACCTCACCCTTGCACTTCTGACTGTGGTGTCAATAAATCTTATCTTATTAAACTATTTACACTTCATTATGACTCACTCTAGATAAGAGCATTTGCTAAATTTTGAAAGTGAAAAAATCCTGATTACATGAGTCTCAGCACTGTCCATTGTTGTCTGTTTACATTTTTCTATTTATAGGCATCAATGGAAATTGTCCAGTGTAAATTTGTGCAAGTGAAAGGCTTAATCATCACCCACCTCTGCACATACACAGACATTAAAACATTAAATAGACTACAACATATGACTATATAAATACGTTATCAGGATATTAATAAGGCCTACATATCATTCTAGGACCTGGGCTCTGTTCCAGCAGCTCAGATTTATCATACTGTTTGGGTATGCCAGAATAGTATCAGGTGTTTGACCTACTCATTATGTTGTCTGATGATTATACAGCCTCAAGCCAGAAGATAAACAATTCTTTAGTTACTAGTGTCTTTGAATGCGGAGAGGCAATCAAACGGCTAAACACAATGAGGTTATAGTTAAGAATTAACAGGTCAGTGACTAATTTTAAACCATTTGCAAAAGTGCTCCTTCATTCTTTCAGTCCCACTTTATCTCCACCTAGTTTCTATGTTTTCATATTCTGTGCATGAACTGAATGGGATAGTGGACCTCTGGGTAAATGATTACATCAGATTAGATTTCAAACACACTCTCTGGTCACTGCACACAAAGACTTAGATAGTTCTGTGGAGGAAATCCTGTCATTCATTCATTACTAAATACATAAACATAATAATGACACACATATGCACTGCCACAGATAGAGCAGAGCTTCAGTTCTCCTGACATATTATGTCTGTCCAAGGGCTTGAGCAATTCCCTGCAATGACCTGCACTCTGCAGATTGTAGCTCTCAGTAACACTCAACACACAGCACAGATGTGTGTATGTGCACGTTGGATATAAAAAAAAAAACATTCCCATAGGCTTCAATAAAATAAATACAGTGAAAATGTCTTGAAATTCACTCATAAAAAGTCATTATTAGTTTCATTCTAGAGATCACCCTTCCTCAGAAGACAACAAAGACTCAAATGATATCAGGATCCACCAGTCTATGGTGTTTGTTTCACTGAAAATGTATGTGAGGAGACGAGCACATATAGACTTTAGCCATTACGAGGCAGGTTGTTACAATGGAACCAGGTGTTGCATCTATTTTATGATGGGTAATGGTCACTGACCAAAGATAGCACAGCTGATAATGGGGCTCCATACACAAACATCAGGCCTCCAAGTTATATTTTACAACCAGAACCCTCTGGTTGTAAAATACAACTCGTTGTTGATGAAATATAACAGGTTGTTGGGGAAGTTAAATTCTGAATATCGCTGCCTTGAAAATTTAAACTCTGACAAATAGACATCATTTCCTCTTTAAGAAGCAATTTTGTGACATAGTTTTGTGGCATAGTTTTTTGCGGCTGTAAAAGAGTGAAGATGGTAAAATTGATACTATACCTCCAGACCACACGCTGGGGCAGTCTGGCCAGGGCTCCAGCTAGTTTGTGAGCAATATCATGGGAAAGGTACTTGACCCCGGCTCCAAATGACACCACCACAAAGCCATGCTCCGCTGTGTCATTCACCCACGCCTCGAACTCCTATGGGAATATGAGACAGAGACACAGAGTTAGAAATTCATTTCATACAGTATGCATACCTGTCATGCAAGTTTTGTAATAATACTATGCTACCCTTATTGCTCAGGTGCTGATGCATGATCTAAAAGCAATCCGAGCTCATGTTTGTTTGTTTTTTTGCCCCCTTCTCCTTTTTAAACTTTTATTATCTCGTTGATAACATTACATGGTGTTTCTTTTTAACAGTCTCAAACACCACTGTTATTTAATGTATATGCAATACATGTGATCATGCAGGGGATTCAAGTATTAAAAGACCCACTTTCTCTACAAGGTGCTTTGTAGCTATGCTTTAACTGCTGTTTTGATAATTGAGGCCTGTGCCAAGCTGATTGGTTTCCACATATAATAAAAGATAGTCCAAACATCAATAAAAAGAGTGCCTTCACATAACATCCATACTTGGTTATTACTGTGTTGACCATTTCACAGCCTGGCAACAAGATTAAAGTTAATGGTGATTACTCATGGACTGTTTATCTCACAACGTCTGTGATGATCCTTCTTGAATGATTTACAGGCTTGGGTTCATGCGAGGCAAAGGCTGTTTTCATAATACTCATTGAACACTGAGTCCTTTTTAATCAGTGTTGTTTTTCAAAAAGTAATGGGAGGATGAGCTGCCCCCTGTAGCACTGTAGAGCCCTTAACAATCGTTGCTGTTGTTGTTTCACCTGAGACAGGTTTTAAAAATTATGGTAGACTAAGTGAACAAAACCACGACAAGGGAACAATTTAAATGTCGAAGAATATCAGCAGTGACCATCAAAAAGCAAGACAGACTTATGCATAAAGTCTTTAAAATATGTGACCAAACACCTCACAACTGCAAAAGCACTGAACTGACCATGCACATTTCAGCTTTGTGCTTTGGTAAGTCTTTGGCCCAGCTTTTCATTACACTGCAACAATTCAAATGATGCCACATGAATCAGCAACATTGGTATACAGTCCATAACTTAAGCCAGCCTGCTGTCATTCCCTAATGGTTTTACGTTCTGATGACCTTATTTCAATCCACAGGCAGGTTTTCCTCTATTCTACATTCTTCTGTTCCCAAATTAAATCAGCAACATGTCCATTTTACTCCTTACACTGCACTGATTTTATGCAAAAATCTGATCATGAGTAATATATTGAAAAAAAAAAAGGTCAAGTTAAAATTTAGCTTCGAAATGTTTAATTTTTGAAATCGCTCAGTATGTCTGTTTGGCGGATTGAGAGGGTTTGGAAGACTGAGGCTTTGATAAACTGTTAATTAAATCAATTATCTCAATAATCCAATACTGCACTCAAAACTGCAGCTATATCTCTAGACAAGACGAGCTGGTTGAAATTACCAATTCACCTCAGTCATATCGGCTTCAGTTTTAATTTATAAAAGTTGGCTGAAGCAAACCCATCTAAAAACATGACTAGATATAACATACTGGATATAACCTACATACAACAACATTTAACATCTGCCCGCTATCCTAACTGCTATATCTATGTCTTTTGGTACTATATTGTTAAAGTCTACAAATGAAAAGTCACTTGGACTGACAACTGTGGAGCATTTAGCACAGCAGCACTGCAGTATTCATAATTTGTAAGTTGCTTTAGATAAAAGCATCTGTCAAATGACTAAATATATATGTAAATGTAATTCCCACCAAGCCACTGTGATAATGAAAATTAGGGACAAGGAAAATGATGACAATAGTGAAGTGAGGCCTCCTCCTCCTGAGAGGGAATGTTGAGTATGTTAACCCAGCATGCCATTAGCTGATCAAAAAGGCTTTTTCACTTGGCAGATGGTGGTGTGGTTCCAAAAGTCATGAAAAACAGAGAGGCTCTGCAGTTCAGAATGGGATGGTGTTTGTGTGTTTGCGAGGGGTTCATTGTTAATGTACAGTAACATACTCATTTGAGAATGGTAAGAGAAGGGACATAGGGACTG
>OMKZ01056162.1:6866-32110 GCA_900302535.1 Neoniphon sammara
TTTTTTTTTTTTTTTTTTTTTTTTACTGTTTTATGTCATTGTTTCTGTTTATTTTTTGTTATAGTTTTATTATCTCTTCTTTTTATTCAGTTGATGAGAGGCACTTTGTAACTATCTTTTGAAAAGTACTATACAAATAAAGTTTATTGTTATTAATTTACATTAGACAAGGAAAATCTCTTGTTTCTTCCCAGGTTTTTGCTTGTTGGAACATACAGAGGCTGAAGTGCTTGGAATGGAATGAACTATTATTATTTTAATTTCATTTCATTTCATTTTTATTTTTAATAATATTGTATTGTTATTTCTCTCTTACTCTCTCATCTCTTTGGTTACCTTTGGTATAAAGAAACACAGATAACATGAGGGGTAAACATGAAGTGTGCTGTGTGCAGTTTGATGTCACCTTACATGATTTCTTTGTTATAAAGTCCGTAAAACCTATTAATTTTCACCAACCTAAGCTTTGGACTATTACTCAGAGTGAACCAGTCTTTTCATAGAAAAAGGTTAGACTAATCAGTTAGCGCTAGCTCAGGTTCCCACTAATGGGGATGTAGCGTGTGTGTCCTGTTTTCCTGGTCTGCCAGCACCTGTTCATTCCTGTCCGTGTGTGCATGTTTGTGCGAGTGAACCAACAAGTTTGCTCCATGTGTGCATGGACGCATGTTCTTCCTCTGGGTAGCAACAGCATGATTCTTGACCTGTGCCCGGTCCAGTGATAGTCCATTGAGACGATGCTGACGTCTGCTGTTCACCCAACATTCTTATTCTGTATATTTCCATTTAATGTTCCTCTGCCCTTTTAACACCCGTTGGACACCTGTCTTAGTGGAGGATCCTTCTCTGTTGCCCTACCTATTTCTTCCATCTATCGTCCTGATGAGGTTTTTGTGCAAGTTTGTCCTTGTTCTCATTGAGGGTGTAAGGTTGAGGGCTGTTTTCATCCACGGTTTTCATAATGTTGGTGTGGTGATTAAGGAATGTACACATACACTTGATTCAGTTTGATTTCTGGTTTCAAATAGTTGCGAAGCCCTGTTTTTTTTTGTTTTTTTGTTTTTAAGTTCTTAGCCTGTTTAATTACAGTGGCCTCATGAGGGACCTGAATTCAACTTTTTCCTCTTTCATCTAGTTTATATTTTCTACTGCACAATGCAGCATTACATGCTATCCCTCACCTTTATTGATTTCAGTCGAACAAAGATGGAGTATTTACTTTTTTTCTGTTGTGTTGTTTTGTGAGCCGTATCCCGGGGTAGGATTACAGATGAGGCGTCTTGATGGCTTTGGCTTGTTTTCATTCAGCCCACAGCCGGCAGCTGAATGAGCTTGTTGCTGCAGTAACAGATTATGAAGAAGTGATTTACACATGGATTTCCCATTTTTAGTAGGTTTATTGGTAACTGTGCTGTTGGCTAATACTGTAAACAAGGCAAGGCTGCTGCTGTTTGTTATCCCTATGGCACAGCACCTGCCACCCACTGGGTGATACAGTGTGACTCTGTACGTGGTCTAGAGCACAGGAACCTGGACGAGCTTATGTATGGGCTGTATGAATTTTTACATGCATGTATGCATTTAGTGTGTGCTACATGTAGTGTGTGCATATTTTTCATGTACATGGGTATACCCACCATATATATCACTAGAAAATCTACCACAGCAGAATCCTTTATAGTGCTGTAAAGAACCATTTTAGAAAGGCTCTCTATAGTATGATGCTCCAAATGGTTCTATTCAGGAGATATATGGTGCTGTAACAATCAAGTATTACGATATGAAACGATATGACAGAACCAAAGCTTATAGAGAGAAAGCAGATCCGTGGCCATTGACTGCTGAGACAGAAAAAATGTGTAGTTCAGTCTTTTGGCCATCGGGGGCAGTGTGGAGCACGTGCAAAAGAGAGCAGATTATATGAAGCTCAATGGGGCTAAATGCTATAAAATGATCACTACATTTGAGTTGAAATATTTATGACCAGCAAAAGTATTACTGTTATTGCTACACAGCCCAATATTAATAATGAAGACATAACTATAAGCTGACATGAAATCGATGGCTGTAAAATTATGACAATTTTCAAAGATTTCCACTAGCATTCAGGCTATGTGGTGCCATAACCAGAGGGGGAAAATAACGTTTTGTTTTGTTTGTTTGTTTTTTTCCTAAATTGTTCCAGATTTAGCTAAGCTAACAGAAATGTGCATCATCTTAACCACTGTCTGGTAATTTTCACCAAAAGAGCTGATTTTATGGAAAGTTCCCACTGACCGCTGTTCATTTTACTCTGGCCCAGTTTTAGCTCTCTATGTCACCCCCGAGAGGAGGCCTCATATATTCTTATAGGTGGCATATCTCCCCATATCGAATATCTCTGACAGAACTTTATTGTCATATTTCTCTGAAATTGGTCTTGCATCACAGCTGCTCCATTAAAAAAAAGGGTCAAAATATTAAACTATATAATTTATAACTAAGCACAGTACAAATAGTTACAGACACACAGTTACACATAATCAGAAACATTTCATGGCATGAGCCACGGTTGTTATTATTATTGCACAGGAGTCCCTAATGGCCCACTCTCTTGGTTTCAGTAACATGATCGACTGGGGAATAAAGGAGTTCTTCAGCCTATTGCGTTTGAACTGCGGGACTCTGAATCGCCTGTTTGAGGGCAGAGGTTGGCGCTCTCCATTAAGCACATGTGAAGAGTCAGAGGAGATACTGTCATCTAGTCTTAACATGCTCTTGCAGTATCGAATGGCATCCCTGCCACCTGAAAAAGCAGCCCACACAATAAAATGTCGTAAAATGCTGTGTGTATGTGTGATTTTTATTGAGTTATCCTCCCACACATAAAAGCAAAGCGCTGATTGCATTGCTTGACTTCCTGTTACCACATTTTTTGAAATACATTGTGGCACCGCTATTCATATTGCATTTCCTAAATGAAACAAGGTATGCGTGCCCTATGTAAATATAATCCAGACCACCAAATGAAATAGAATTACTGCATTCTGCTGACATTGTGCAGGAACATTGTGTTGTGTCTATGCGTGATACGGTATTTCTCTAAGTCCACTGTGGAAATCATGCCACCTTGAAGTACAATCAACTGTTCAAATATAGAGCGGAGGCAGGTTGGTAGAGAGTGTCATCAAAGAGCATCCAAACACTCTCGAAACATTCTTAAAGGGTGTTTACAGCATGAAGGTGTTATAAAGACTCGGAAAAAGGAGGGCTCTTCACAGGTTCTTACAGCAGTGCCTCTGTGTAGAATTGTAATGACCCGTTTGATTTGTTCAGATAAAATGTGCCAAATCGGAATTTAAAAAATCCAGTTTGACTCTGAAAGTTGCACTATGTAAAAATACAGTAAAGGGAGGACCCTAAAGCCTCAACTGACAAAAAATGTGGACTAAGCATGACATTGGTTGTTGAGTCTAAATGGTTCTCATCATGGGTTCCCAGGATAAGGACCCTTTTGACTAAATTGCAGGGGCATCAGTTTTCAATTTTATTTAGTAGACTAATTTAGTCTACTAAATAAAACTAATACAAAACTAGAATAATTCATATTACAAACTGACTTGTGGGTCCATAAAATAAGAATGGGCCTGTAGACCCTGCTTGCTCCCCCTTTTCTGAAAATGGTCTTGATTGGTTGCTACATTGCTAGTAGCCCTGAGTGGTTAATTGATTCAGACCAGGGTGAGCTTTTTGAAAGGTTCAATACATAACCAAGGGGATTGACAGAAACCAGATTTTTTTTTTCCACAGAATCCATGATTTGTTGATAGCTGCTGAGGTCTATTGAAGAAATGTAATAATTTTGCCTAAATAATGCAGAATTATTTCTGCATAAAACAGCCATAAGCAGTTATTTAGAAAGGCAATTCATTAGATTGATGAGCTGTTGTACACATTAGCTACATAATTTCGTGAAACTTTCCAGCTTCAACAAATATGACTACATGTAACTTTATGAAGTTAAACGAGAAAAAAAAGGTGCTGGTGGGGGCCCCAAAAACTGGCTTTTGAATGGGGCCTAAAAATTTGTGGAACGCCCCTGCTCAACTGACGAAAAAGGTGGAATACACATGAAAGGGGTGTCTATGGCTCTTATCGTCGGCCTGACTCACTGATAAATTATACCACGTTTTTTGTCAGTTGAGTCTAAACTGTCCTTAAATCAACCCTCAATTTTGCAGATTGCACCATTAAAAATTTTTATGATTAGGAGCATTTAATCCGTTCTTAGACGTTATATCCAGCACCATAATGGACCTACAGTGTGTAAAAGCTTTTGAACATTGTGCGAAACCCTCTTTACAGAAGTTTAAAGGGCTCTACTCTGTTGGAAGCTTGAGGAACAATTTTCTGTGGCTGTATAGAATCATTTTTGTTCCCAGTTTAGTTTCCACTTAAGAAAAGGTGACGTGGCACCGGTTCTATAAAAGGCTTTCTTCCCCCTGAGGGACCCCACATCCTCACCACAGGTGGATCTTAGATGCCGTAATCTGGTCACGCTCCATTAGTCCGCCGTGGGTCTCACTCTGTGTAATCTGGTCACGGCTTGTAAGGTCCGGGTGGTTCTCCCCCAGTGTAATTTGGGATTATGTCTGTAAAGCTCCTGTGGTGGGGATCAGAGACGGATAAACGCCTGTGACTTTCCTTTTTCACCGCTCTCCCCTGAACCGTTCAGCCCTGTGTTTACTGGGCCAATAATCACCGGCAGCACACAGCCTAGCCCTTTTCATTCTTTTTTTTTTTTTTTAAACGTCAGATTGTCCCCTAAATCACACAGGGAAGAAATGTATTGCCGTCTGATTTGGCATCACACCTCCCTCCCCCCCACTTTGACACTATTCCACATGGTGAGACGTTTCATTTCTCTCTGATCCCACCTACTTTTCATTTCTTAGAGCTGTGTGTGTGTTTGTGTGTGTGTGTGTGTGTGTGTGTTTGTGTGTTTTCTCTTCGTAGAGGATTCAGCTTTGGGTGTGTGTGTGTGTGTTTCATCCCCTTACTGACACAGTCCAAGGTGGTGCCATTGTTTTTGTAACGTGATAGCTTTGGCTTGCTCTTCCGAATTTTACCTCTGATTTAACACAACATCACAGATAGTCATGATAGGTTTCCACTCCAACACATAGGACTCCAGCCAAACACCCCCCAGCCCCCTGCCACAAACCTCAGGCTCTTCCCTCATCAGTATGGCAACTCTAACCTTTCTATCCTCTGCAGGAAAACAAATATACAGCACAGTTCAATTCTGAATTTTTTTTTGTTTCCCTTTGCAATGCCAACCATGAGTAATTGCAATTGCAAAAATATGATTGCGATGCAATTTAGACAGTATTACAAGTAAGGCGAGACCCACATTACCATACCATATATAAATGCAATGATGCACTTAATCAGTTCAGTATAATCACAGGCCTGTGAGAGTACTGCCATTAACAAAGACTAGCCGAAACACCTTCATCACATTTGTCAAGTGTGATCAAGTTTTTGTATTTAGCGATGCAGCACATACTGCTCTGTATGTTTATGACATTTCCATTTGAAATGTCACATGTAAACTGTATCATTATTGGAGTCTCGCTATTATCTTAATGGGAGTTTTGTCGTTGGGTTATTCAGGTGCATATAGGTATTGATCAAATTCCTAAAGTTAGTCAGATTTTTCCATAAAGTGACCATAATGTATGTGGGTTGATGGGCGTGTTCATCAGCGGTAATGATTCACTGATTACTTGCCTGGCTGCTGAAATTTCTGATGTTGAATAATAGCATTACTTATTTTAATCAGCATCTGCCTACTTGAATAATGCAAGTTGTCAGGCTGTGGATAAACTGGAATTTAGATATGGAATAAACATCACTGTGTGCACTGGGGCTGATTTCCTGAGTGTCCACTGACCCGTTGCTGTGTCCAGACAAGCAAAAATAACTAGCTCTATAGCAAAGCAACTGACGGGACTTTCATCAGAATCGTGCCCCTTTTAGCTTTTGATGTGCCACAGATGATATTTGGCAGAATTGTACGTCTCAAGGACAGATGCCACCTTGCTACCATGCCCATGTTCTGCTAAATGCTTCATTAAAGGACCATACCGGTGATTTTACATACTTATCCAAATACCTACAAAATAAATATATTTAACATTTCTGCTAATCTTTTTGCAAACCAAGCAGTCCTATTTTAGAACTCTGATATCATTTTTCCTAACTTTTATCAGGCCATAGGAGTCCATTCATTCCAGTACAATATGAAAATTACCTCCAGACTGATATTCCATCATTGTAACACAGATGTTGCCATTAGTTTTCCTCAAAGAAGCTGCAATGTTGTGTGTTTTGAGGATTTCAAATTAGGTGAAATTAGTGAAAGCTTTCCTGATGGTGCATTCAGGAGGCATCTGACAACAGTAGGCTACAGTCATTTTCAGCTGACTAACAGCATCAAATTCATGACTTGTGCTTTTGGTAAACCTAACCCAGAAGACAAGAAGCACCAATGCCATGCAGATACTGAGAATATGATGAAATTGTGAAGTTGATAGTTTTGCTAAGACGTGCACCGCTCTCCTCAGAAGTTGGTAGTAGGAGATAAGAGCTGCAAAACCCGGAAATTGTGACAGATCTCAAGTTTGACGACTAAGAGCCCCATAGAGAAGATGATGAATTTGCTTTTAACTTTTTTAATCTAGTTTAATTTTTTTGAATTATTTTGATTGTTCCACAGTTATGCTGCCAATTTGCTCTTGTAAATGGTCTCTCCGCCAGGAAATAGTCCCCAGGGAAAAGTCTGCTTTTATCAGTGAATTATCAATTCCATGGTTTATGAATGGCGACAACTTTGTTAGTCACAGAAGCAGAACATAAGGTGGGTGTTTCAACCAAAAATTCAAATCTGAAAATGGAGGGATTTTGATTGTATGTTGTTCAATCTGTAGCGCTCCCACATGATTTGCAAAATGGTTTGTTGCAGTGTAAAATGTGTGTAAAGGCCAAACGTTCCAAATCACCGGTATGGTCCTTTAAAGCTGCTGATTGATGCACAGGATGTGACTGTGGAGATGGAAGATGACCCCAGGGACAAAGTCTATACCTCCCATGTCCTGATCACCGCCACTCCCCACCAGCCATGACAACAATTAACCAGTTAATGGGATCCAGAATCTATGTTTAGATATAGCAAGAAAGCTACCCCCCACCTAGACACACACATACACACACACACACACATGCACAACCTTTCCGTGGCAGAGGTGTGAAGATTAAAGCCCCGACTGAGCGCACCTTATGTGTTAAAACGTCAATGTGATAATGGAGAGCCTGACACACACAAACACACACACACAGAGAGAGAAAAACACCACAGGCTAGATTCTAATGATCCACGCCATAAAGATGCAGAGCACAGACAAGAATGCTTTTTTTTTTTTGTTGTTGTTTGTTTTGTTTTTTTTGTGCTCGGTGTGCTTTCTTACCACTGAGCTGGTGGTGTCTGGAAGGTGGGCTAGACACAAACAGTACATTTTATTTGTTTTTCAGGGACTGTGCAGTAGAAGCCTCTGTTTTATCTCGGTTTCTGTTGTCTGTTTTCTGTTGTGGCCACCTTCGTTGTGTATATGTGTGTGAGTGTGCATATGCGTGTGTGTGGGGTGGGGGTGGGGGTGATATAATGACTATATCTGATCTCTGTGTATCGAGAAAAGCTGCTGCACGCAGTAATCACATTGTGATTACATTATCATTTAAAGTCATTCTCAAATAATTCCTTGTTGATCTTTGATATAACAAAATCGATGATGTTGTTGGTTGGAATTTTTATGTATGCCGACTGGAATGCCACGAAGCAACCAATAAAAACACAAATAAAAGTTGTATATAGAATGCCAATACATTTTTTTGCATTTCTTGTTGAATAACTCTGTTATTATATGAAATAACAGCCATCAAGGTGAAAAAGTCATTTCATTGTGATTGTAAAGTAGTGATGGGAAGTCCGGCTCTTTTCAAAGACTCGGCTCTTTTGGCTCGGCTCCCTTTGAAGAGCCAGCTCTTACGGCTCCCAAATGGCTCTTCATTTGGTATCACTCGGAGCCTTCTGTTTTAGCCTCATTTATGAATGGTTTTTGTGTTGGTAAGCAATTTTTAATTCAGTGTTTTCATAAAAGCCTTATTTTTATGCATTTTTTTCATTACAAAAAATATACACATTACCAGTGTTTAATTCACGTGGGCTCACCACCTACGCGTCATACTTTGGTGCATTGTGGATTGGACGGCAGTCAAAATGGCTGTCGCTCCCCTGGATAAAGTGTCAGAAGACAAAATGAAATGAAATGAAACTATTGTTTAACATTTTAATCAAACCTTTAAATGAATAACTGAACACATAACCACAGCAACCACAGCACACAAATCAAATAAATAAAGGCCAAAGTCTTAACATTATGACACTTTGAATAAAAGTCTTTAGTGCAAGTTGCCATTCAAAAATACCAGATGCCTCAGCTTGGATGGACTGATGCGATCCTAGTCTGTCCTCACATGTGATTGGCCGCATGGTGTTTTTTTTTTTTTTTTTTTGCCTGCATGGATTCTTAGCAGAGCAGGAGCGGCTGTCGGCTGAAGATTCGGCTCTCCCCGACGGGCATCGGCTCTTCTCGTTCAGTACAAACAATCGGCTCTTAGAGCTGGCTCGTTGGCGAACAACACATCACTATTGTAAAGGGATGGTAAACTAAAATATGTAATTTTTCATTAATTCTTTTAAATTATCATCACGGGATGTAGAACACATAATGAAACGGTGAGAATCTGAGATTCCTATAAAGAGAGAAGCCTATCAGTTGATTTCTCCTGAGTCAAACCAGCGCTTTGATGGGAATTAAAAGCTACTTTCATATGTAAGAGTGGAGCGATTCAATCAGAACACAACCTTAGTTTTTATTCCTTCTGCCCCCATTTCATTGACTCTTCACCTGCACCTGTTATCCTCTGCTAGGCTAACGAGCTAACAGTGACTGTTATAGCTCGTTAGCACAGTTGCTGATTTTGTGCTGTTCCATATAAATCCACCATTTTGCTGAGGATTATTTTACCAAGATAATATTTCAGTAGAGGCGATGGCTAGCAGTGTTTCAATCTAATATGGAGCTTTAGCTAGCTAATACTACAAGCCTTTAAAGTTTTTAGCTAGTGACCTCTATATCAATGTTAGCTAGGCAAACATAAGCCAACATATTGTTTCAGTGCTAGTAAGACCTGTAGCTCTTTCAGTTACAAGAAGCTGAACATTTTCACTTTGCTGGACAGTTGGTTGGTCTTACCAGAGTCCAGACAATATTATTACCCTACAGGGGGAACTAAAGCCCACCCAGCCCTGCTGGAATGGATTACTGTAGGAAACAGACCCTAAAACTCTATAATGGTATTGACTTTTAGGAAGTCTCGCATGTTGGAAGATGAAGATAGTAGCCTACTCAAGAATGCTCAATATGGAAATCCCCATTTTTAACTGGATTTACTGCCTGTCTTCTCTTAACTGAAGGAACAGCCCTGCTCTATCAGTACCATTGTAACTTTATCATAGAGGTCACTTAGCACCTTGAGCTGTAAATGCCATAAATATGCATTGATGGAGCGCTAATGCCAGGGTCACACCGCTGCCAGACACATATGAAATTAACGGCCAAACCAAGAGGTCAAGCAGATAAGGGCAAAATCCTTTCCAGACCAGCAGGGCACACAGCAAAGTACAAATGTGTTTAATGTAATCTTTGGCTGCATCTCCCACAGCTTCTTGTCCTCAGGTCCACGCTGCCTCTAGGGTCAGGGCAAGGAGGATGGGCGCTTTAATCTGATTGGCTGCTGTTCTGCTGAGTCATTGGCTAGTGCAGACCAGAGTCTTTGAACGGAGGTCATGGATTGGTTA
Organism: Neoniphon sammara; assembly: GCA_900302535.1. Taxonomy (NCBI): domain Eukaryota; kingdom Metazoa; phylum Chordata; class Actinopteri; order Holocentriformes; family Holocentridae; genus Neoniphon; species Neoniphon sammara. The sequence continues at coordinate 16,828 of OMKZ01056162.1, forward strand.
CACAGTGACCTTGTTAAATTGTTCCAACCTCTGCTGACGGAGGTGGTTTTCGAGTGAATTTGCATCAGCATGTCACAGAAAGATTATTTTAGATTATATTGTTACAAATTTTGATATTAGTAACAATTAGCACATATTGAGGATTTTGTTATTGATGCAACAGACAACAAACAAAACAAAAAGCAGTGTAGTTTTACTTGGTCAACAAATTTGCATTAAAGAGCAAATTTCCTCAATCTCAAAAGTCTTTCTGTAAGAAAAGACTAGATGAAAGAAATTAGATGAAAAAGATTAATATAAATAAGAATGGAACAAATTAAAGGTATTATACATAAAACAACTGACAATAACTAAATAGTAGTTAAGGAGAAATATAAGACTCTCTTCTAAGATCCTAACATTCTAAGACAAAGAAATGTTTCCGATGTTAATCCTAATCCCTGTTGTTTTTCATTGATATACCTGAAATATTGATTCTCTACTGACAGCTTTCTGTCACTCATTCACTCTTTGTTCCTGCAGCTTTGATCCAAATCTGAAAGAGCACTGACACTGAATAAAGAGGCAACCAAACACAACATTGTGAATACTTTTTATTTTCTTTAAACTTGTGCATCAACTTCAAAGGGTAAACTGTGTGCACTCCATTTTGATTTCACAACAAGTTCAAAATTAGTTAAGTGTTCTTTAAATTTTTTTTTTTTTAATACATCTTTTTCCTTTTTAAAACCATTTACACACAATTTCTCTTCACTGGATTCTAGTGGTCTATCAGTAATCAGGGGTGTAGAATGATAAGCATCATCGGCAGTCCTCCTTCCTTCCTGTGTGTGTAGACTATATATTTGCTCAATAGTTTTCATTACTCTTCCTTCATGTGAAGTAAAAATATCTTTCTTTAAATATGATTCCTTTACATGATAAAAATAGTTTTTTTTTCTTCTCCAAAACAACATGTCACTGATGCTTTACCAGAATGCTCTGCCTCTCTATTTAGAGGACAGAGTACTAATTGGTGAGCCTGGTCCATGGAGGACAGGTGCACTATACACCCTTGGGTGTGTGTTGGGTCTGTCTACTGTCTAGGAAATCTTCCTGAACTACCAAAACTACATGGCCTGTGGTGTGACCCTCTGCCATGGATGACACTCGTGGTGCGTTTTGTGTGTTGATAAAAATTATTACAAAATTTTGATTCTCTTCGTACAAAAACACTTTTTCATAGAAATTGCATTTGCACAAGTAAATGTGGATCTTGTTGCCAAATAAAAAGCCACAGGAGTACAAAATGAAACTTGACACTGAGCAAAATGAAAATGAAAACAAAACAAAAAAAGAAACGGTGTGCACCCTTACAGTTGAAGTGAGGTGTATTTACTGCTGTAGTGAAAATCCAGTCCTTGAAGATATAAATAACGAAATTCATAAATAAAACAATAAATACTTTTTGAATAAATAGAGTTTGTGTGTCATTTGTGTGATTGCTGTGAATTTAGTTTTGGTGAGCCACACCTAGTGCTTCAGTTCGTTTTAACACATCTAAATGTTTCTCCATATTGACATTAAGGGTGTGCACCTCCGTAAAATCTTCTTTATGTGACCACTTGACAGCTGGCTGATGCATGGACATCCACAGCTCACTGTATTGCCCCTTCCCCTGTCTTCTCACCTCTGTAAAGTACGTATTTCACTGTATAATCTGCCTCTAAAAAATACTGTACCTCTAGGAACCCCCCCACCCCCCACCACCCCTACATTAAAGACTAAAAGTGTTAGTACTTTGAAACACAAATAAATGAAATCACTTATTGCCTGATGGATGATATACAGTATATCCATTTTCGATGTTGATCAATATATGTGACTAAGCAATGCCTTTCTGTACATTTTGCGAGCAGCTGAGCTCACCAGTGTCTTCTGGGCTTTGGGTTCAATTTCAAAATGGTTGGCGGAGCCCATCTGGTCTTTCTATTCACAACTTTTTGAAAATAAACAAGGTATATCCGTTACAAACTTCTCTCCCCATTTCCCCCGTTTAGAGTCTCTGTGTGTTCATTCATAGTCTGAGATGCGGTTCTCTCGGTGCTACTCAAGCAACCTTGGCGGACTGTGCAGTGGAAGGCTGGTTGAGTAGCAGCTAGAGACGATAGGTCCAAATCTTCTTATATGCTCGCACTGAAGGGACCACCTAAATTCCCGACTCTCACCTTGCCTTCTGGGGTCGGTTTTGCCGAAAATCCCGGCACAACGTGTTTTTGCGCCTCGCCAAGGTGGTAAGAGTAATGAGGTAACTCGCTGAAATTTCACCCAGGTTCAAGTTATTTCCACAGGAAATATTGTTGAATCTCTTATCCCTAGCTAATTATTAAGAAACAACGACAGTTTGTCAATACTCCAAAAGCAGCTCTGCTCTACCTCCATGCTCTAAATAACCCCCAGAACTGTCAAGCCGCCACAGCCGCTCCCTTCCCCAAATCCCTTCTCCCTTCCCTTTTTTTCCCCAAGCGTCTCTACACGCCTCCTGACCACAGGGGAGAGAAAGAAGTGACTGAGAGTCCCCATTTAGGCCATGGTCTCTTTCCCTGGCAGTCTGCGGTCGTTGAAGGTGTGCATGTTGATGACTTCCTCTGTTTTGACCATGACGGGTGGCTGGGGTTTGTGTTTGAGCCGGCGTTGGCACTTGAGGGAGACCCGCAGCTCGTCCACCATGGCGCTGCAGAAGGACCTCTGTAGAAAGGAACAGAGAGGAAAACAGAATGGGTTTCAGACCGCCTCCCTGATCCAAATGTTATGGGCAGCAGAACAAGCCAGTTCTCCCTGTGGGCAGCCTGCTTTTGTAGCACCCCCCTCCCCAATCACTCACTCACACACACACACACACACAGACACACACACACACACACCCCCACCTTGGCTCGGAGCTGCCGTAGGGGACAAATGGTGAAGCATATAGTATAGCAGGCTGGGGATAGAGGGGATGCTGGCCAAGGGATGGGTGGGAATAGGGAGAGGAGTTGGATTGAGGGGTGCTGGAGGTCCATAGGCTGTGTAGTAAAGTGTAAAGTGCAATGGCAGGCTCGCACGGGATTGTGCAGTGTGGTGTGGGAATATATCAGTGCTGAGTTTGTGGTCATCGTTTTCCATGCATTTGCAGTCCATAGATGGTCTATTGGGTTCCAGTGTTGATGCACTGCAAGATACCATTCTACTTTTGAAAACATTAAAAGGAAAAATCCATTGATTTCTCCTACATTGCTAGATATGATCAGTCTGTGATGTTCAATGCATTGCAGGAGTTATTTTGAGATCAAGTGTTATATTATACTTTTTTTTGGTGTACCCACTTTCCCTCAACCTGCTGTACTTTGAGTTTTCCCAGACTCAAAATGCATCATTTCTTGTGGCTGCATTGCATTCCGATCTATGGGGGTTACGGCTGGTGAAGAAATTGGTACCTTTGCCTTTTCTAGGATGGTATGACTGTTGAGTGTCAGTGAAAATTGAGGAGTATAGAAAGAAGCCCTCTTAGATTCTCAGGGACTGACATCAAATAGTGATGGTTTGACATCACAAACCAGTCGTTCAGACTGGGTAACATTCAGAGATTGAGCAAACTTTGAAGTGAACAACTCAAATTGGTTTGGCTTGCTAACTGTATCAAAATTTCAAATGGCTTCAGTATCTGTGGTTGAACTGTGCTCCGTATTGTTCTAAGTGAGGTGGCATGCTTGTAATTATAGACTTCTCAGGACAAAGACATTTGTCATTTGCCAACCACGGCAATTATTTCAACGCTTGCTAGCTAGTCTTCAAAATGCGCTTAATCCACCACACCCATGATGAATTCATGAACTGTCAAACTTCCTTGGTTGTTCATTTGTTAGCATTTTGCTGTGGCACCCAAACAGCATGTTACTTAAAGGGATGGTGAACCAGTTAAAATGGGGATTTTATTATTTCTTATTTTTCTGTAGCACTACCTTCATCAGTTTTAGGAGCTGCATTTTCTACACTAATACAATCCATCAGAGCTGGGTGGGCTTTATTTCCACTTGTCTCAAACAAAGATCATCTTGACCAAAACAGTATCTCTCTCTCTCTGTCTCTCTCTTTGGTCATGACTCTGGTAAGTTTAACTAACTAACTATTGTGTTAGCAAATGGTTTCCTAGCTAACACTGCTGTACAGCAGCATACTCTTTTGAGGCTTGTAGGAGAATAGAGGTGACAAAGTCCATCACTGACACCATCGCTAGCTAACGCTTCATATTTAGATGGAAGTGCCAGCCCTTGCCTCTTTTGATATGACCCTTGGCGTGCCATGCTAACGAACGAATGGTTAGCTACTGTTACTGTTGTGACTGTTTATTGAGGCTAATGGGGGCATAACATTAGCTGGTGTGGTTGAAGATTTAAACAGGGTAAGGACGACTAAAACCGAGGTCGTGTTTTGATTGGATAGTCTACTTTCATACATGTGAAAGTAGCTTTTAATCCCTCCCAGCAAAAGGTCTCACTTGAGTCAGGAGAAATCGACCAACAAGCCTCTCTCTGCACAGAAAGGACCTTCGATTCTCGGTTTAATGATTTCCTAAACCCAATAATGACAGTAAATAACATTTTAACGAATAATTACATATTTCAGTTTACCATCCCTTTAATGATCCAGCACGAATGCAAAATTCAGTTAACTCATTTTGCCTATACTGATTTAGTTGCTGAATTGACATTCTTGTTTCAAACTGATTGAACCATGTATTAGACTGTGTGAGGGACAGAGTGCTCATGTGAATGATTCATTTAGTCAGTTGGTTCATTTGCAAGTGTTGGCTTAGTAGTTCCCTTGCTGTGTCAGACTGAATGAACCTAGCCACAAAGGTATTGGCACATTTTGGTCAAAAGAAATGGTATAAACGTGAAGGATTCCTTTGTTCAGTGGCTTGAGTTCCGTTAATGCATTCTGTATATCAGACAATGGATGTTTAACCCACTTTTCGTTTTTTTTTTTTTTTTTTTTTTTACATGAAGCAACTGAATGGACATAGCCTAATAAGTTGTCAGAGTAGTAAATTAGTCCGAGTCCTAAGCCCACCGTAGCTACAGAACAGCAGAGAAAGGGACCGGACCGCAAATTCTTTTTCCAGCGGTATCAGTACCACACACACAACCGTGCATGTGAATGGGAGTTGGGAAAGCTGTTTGTGTTCAAATTTTTGACAAAAGTCCACCTATCCCACACTGTTACCTACACAGGCTTTCAAAGAAAGTTCAAAGAAAGCTAAGATATGCTAGATTCATCAAAAGTTAATCCAGTTAAGAAGGTTATTTTTAATTCAGTTTTTTAGACTGTAGGGTAGTTGCCTTTTTTGTTATGCTATTGCTCCTCATGTTGTTGGGGGCTGGGATGAAGTGAATTAACTGAACTAGTCCTGAATAAATGTCAGGACTTGTCTACATTTGCCCAGTTATCCATGGGAATAAGAAAAATCCAACAGCATATACCTAAATGGACCTGGAAATGGAAGGTACACTGACGATAGCTATTTTTAGCTGTGGCCAGCAGCTAATATGTCACTTGGCTGGTTGGTTGCAAAAATTCCAAAAACTTAACTGTGCATGTGCCATTGTGGTAGTAAAGCATAAGTTTGCCAGAAATCATGGGTTTTAATCCCGAGTAGCTCATCCTTTTCAAGGTGCCAAGCGGGTCACAGTTTATCACAAATTAATTAGGTACACTAATTACCATGTGAAAGTGTTTGAGTTTTCTTTTTTTTCTTTTTTTGTAACTTCAGACGTAGGCGTCGTGAAGCTCAGAAGCTTCACAGCAGCAAAAGGAACTGCTTGAATTTTGAGGACTTTAGCACCCAGAAATCTGTATAATAACATAAGAGGACTGCATACAGCCCATTCATGTTTAGCAAACTGGCTGGTCTATGATCTTTTCTGCCAAAGGGATGAGAGAGGCAAATGATCTAACATTGGTGAGTCCAGCTTTCCCTGTGCAGAGCACTCACAGCTGTTCAAGCATCATATAAAAGAAAGGAAAGGACATGATACGACTGAGCCCAAATTGTTTATAAGTCTGGAAACATTTGCCATGGTTGTGGTGAATGGCTTTGCTGCCCCTCCTTTTATAAGCTAGTTGAACTATTACCCCAGCCAGGTGTCCACATTATTGCTAAAATGTTACATTGTAACTGGCTTGGAGGTGGCTAACATTAACATTGTGTCATTATCATTTGCTGGAGCTGGGCTTTATACTAGGCTACATGCAGCTGCTGGACATACTCCTGATGGTTTGTGACCAATAAGAAGGGCAAGTAATGTGCATACTGGATTTAAAAAATAAATAAATAAAAAATAATAATAATAAAATAAAAGTCTGCATTCTATAAAGTGTGTTTTGTTATATAACCGAATCTCTGTCGTGTCAAAGTTCAAATGGCATATGTACCCACTGAGTTAAATATTAGTTGCAACAAAGTTTGGCACCAACGCAAATTTGGAACATTGTCACTATGATGCATTATCCTTTCCATCTTTTAAATGTTCCTTGCTACTGTTAAAGAAACACTTTCCACTCTCAAAAAGTTCCACCTTCAGATATATCATCAATATCATCAACCTATCATATCCAGTGCACAGTTTATTTTTCATTTTTTTTAATGAAATGTTATTCAATTTTTGATGGACCCACTTTCCTTTCACCTGCCTTTTTTACTTCTACCTCAGTTACTGATTTCCTAGGTTAACATCCAACGAATAATCATTGACTTGCTGCTTTCAGTCAAAGGTGGGCAGATGGACATGTAAATATAGCTAGCTAACCAATCAATTAACACAAGGGTGTGTCTCTACAGTGTTAAAATGTTTTGAAGTGGATTTTTCTTTTACATTTTGACTTGTCACTTCTTATGTGGCGATATACCACCAGTGACATTACTGACACCAGAATTTGATTTGGGAAAACAGCAAGAATCTACAGCATCTCAATAACAGAGGATGGGACGCTCTTCTCTGTTTCAGACATACTTTGTGATTTAAGTTGATAAGACAGCTGGATTCTTGCAGATGTTTTCTTTATTTATTTTAAATCTTGCTAGCTCAGCTTTAACTTCATACAGTGATTATGATAGCTATGCATCTGGGCACCATACCCAACAATTTCATGATAAAGAGCCTGATTAGTTGTGAATAACATGAATACATAATAAATGCAAAAATTAATGACTGCATAATGAAATGATTAAATGTATTCATGCAATGTGTACAAACCATTAAAGGAAAAAATCCTGTTTAAAAAAATTCTTGTCTCTCAAAGGTACTGCATATTCAAATCTTGTCTCAAACACTGCTAGTTTTGTGAAAACTTGTGTTAGCAAGTGCTGACTAAGCTGTGACTTCTATAGGGTGGTGGGTTTCAGGCTGTTTTCTCTCATTAATGCCATTGACAACTGTGGCATTACTATTTGTGCTTGGTGGATGGATGACTGATCCATCTGGGAAGAGTGAATTAGGTAGAGTGGATTGATGAGGGCACGAAGGAGAACTGTGCTTTGTAGTGGAGTAACGCGTTCAAAGCAGACACACATGTACACATATGTACGTGTGCACACACACCAACGCAAACTATACAACACTGCAAGACACAAGCACAAACTCACTCTAGCCACACTGTAAAAACACAAATGCAAACAGACGAGGACAGGTATCTTCATGTATGCACACACATGCACACAAATATCCCTAGTGAGCAATATTCCCATGGTAGATTTGGCCAGGGCCAAGCCCATAGAATGGCTTATTGATGCATGTTATATCTTGTCTGACTCAAATCTTGTGGTGCTGCATGCCCAATTAAACTGCTGCTTCTCACGTTTTCTCCTCTATTCGCATAAGCTGCTATGCCAGCTGTACATATTGCGTTAAACAATACCAACACTGGCGCAAACACTTTTACTACCAGAGAAGCTCAGGGGAAACAGGTTTCTGGATGGATATTTTTGTCTGCTGAGAGGTAATAGGTGATGAACAAACTGTTCACTTGTACTGAAATCATTAGCACCAGCGTTTACTTTGTGGTCTTATTGTATTTACACACCAACACAAATGGGAAGGAGACAGAGTGAATGTTACTGGGTTTTAGTTCTTACAATGTGTTTAAGTCAGAGGCTCATTATTATTATTCGTCTTCCTTTATAATTTCATGATGCTGTTCGTGGACTGGCCTCATATACAGTACTATTACAAGCAATGCCAATAATGCCAGTGTTTATACATATAACTGGACATATTTTGGTAATGTAGAATGGTATTGGTTTAAAGGTGTTATGCATAGAATTTTAATAAATCAATTACCAGTAAATCACTTTAATAAATCATTGCCAGATTACCACTTTAATTTTGAGACATTAGTATAATTACTAAAAACAAATTTGGCTAATGTTGACTGGCAGCCTTACCAGTCTCTACACTGCATTTTACATTGAGTGACATCAGGTCAAATTTGGTGGGTAATCTGCTCTATTACTTTACAGCACAAAGAGAGATTGCTTTACAGGACAAAAAAGGAACGAGACCCAGTTCTTCAAGCACCAAAAAAAATAAAATAAAATAAAATAAAATCTAAAGAATTCAGTGTTGCAATGGCAGAGCAGGTGGAAAGCTGGTGGAAAAAAATAATTTCCACCATGTTTATCTTTTTCAGTAAAGCCAAAGATGTCAGAGAGGGTGAGGGGGCACAGGAAGCATTAGGCTGTGTGGGAATTATGGAATTAGAAGAATACTCCGACTTACCCAGACTGAGGGGAGATGTTCGATACTATTTTCACCTTGGTATGTCCATTGGATTGGTTCCGATGGTTAACATTTCATGTTAGCTTAGCACAAAGACTTGAAGTCCACAGGAGTCATTAGCCTAGCTCCATCAAAATGAAAAGATAAACCACTGAACACAGATGGAAAGATACATGTGTTCAGTGGCTATAGTTCCTGCCATCTAACTTCAAGTTAAAAAAAAAAAAAATCGGAGATGTGTATTTCATATACACTATACACTGTGTAAAAAAAGACAGCTTCGGGGTTGCTGTAAGGTTTATTTTTTTCACTTTGATGGAGCGAGGGTAATGACTCCTGTAGACTTCAAGTCTTTATGCTAAGTTAACATAAAATGCTACCCATAAGAACTGCACCAGTGGACATACAGAGGTGAAAATGGTATCGAACATCTTGTCTCAATAAGGGTAAGTTAGAAAAAGGGTATTTTGCTTTCCTTTAATATTGAGGAACACTCGCACTAACAGATGTGAGACAGAGGCTTGCCCATTTCCACCATGGTCTCATTTATTTGTGATAACTAAACTAAAGCACGACAGTCAATCTGACAGAGTTTAACAGTGTTGAAAGTGGCTGTTTATGCTACACATAGCATCTTTAAACTCAGTATTTTTTCAAAACCACTTTCTGTGATGTGTTCAAGCATAAAATGCATTGTAAATCACATTTGTAATTTCAGTTGTGCTATGTTTTTTCTCTTGAAAACAGTAATTAAAATAACTGAGGTTACACCTGCTGCACTAAATTAAAACATCTACAAATACAGATGTATTACTTATGGTGTACCTGCTGATTGTCTGAGCTGCTTTCAAACAGGCTCTTCATGGCTATTGATTTATTTTTTTCCAAGTGACATTAAATGGTATGGCAATAATTTACCAGTAACAGCCATAAAGCTCCAGGCTTTAGGAAACACTAGGCCCACTCTACCTCTGACTCAGGGGACACATTGCCATCATGGGCGCCTGCCAGTGTCACCCTGGATTGATGGAGGCTGTTTAGGGTCAGTGGATTACATACTTTTTATGACATGCAACAAACCGGCAGCTGTATCGCAGCACAGCACTTTGGGATAGCTCAGAGGACGGGCTGCCTACTTTAAGAAAGCCAAAATGGAGATGTCAGGAATCTCATGAATGTTATTCAGAAAGAAAAAAATGGCGCATGTTGTTCATGAAATGATTTGTACACAATTAATTTTACACACAAATAATGTTTGATTAGGTGAAGAAAACAAGGCAGAAATTTAAATGGAACATGCCTGTATTTTGATCAGCCTCACACTGGATTTTATAGGTGCAGTGATCCAAAAAGTAATCAAAAGTAAGAATGTTTTATCCATCCAGTGCATCATGTTATGGGATAATTTTTTATCGGGTAAACATTACTCTGGAATTTGCATCTTAATCACGACATTTTACTGTAATTTTCCTCTTGTTTCTAAACTCAACATGTGGATTTGAGGGTTCCTCACCTGTGATAATGAATTAGTAGGCTCAATTTTAGCTTGAATGGAGAAAGAACAGATGTGAAGCTGTGATGCAGATGGGATGGGGCATGGCTCCCATGCAATCCTTAGTTTACTCTCCATTTCTCAGCCCTGGTGGGCAGTAAGTGAAAAGCTGCTTTTTGGCTTTGATTAATCTGAGGCCTTCATCTGTGGTGTCATCTTCATCTGGAGTGGGTCTGCGTTTCCCTTAGTAGATAAATGTTTGTTCTTATGTCTAAAGTTGTGCGTGTTTGTGTGTGTGTGTTAAACAGTATGCAACAAGAATGTGTTCACTGATTAAAGAAAGGAGGAAATTTAAAAGAAGCCATACAAAACAATGAGTGACACTGATTTACATGTCATGCAAAAGTGACAAGAAGCCCAAATTCTAAAAAAAAAAAAAAAAAAAAAAAATTCTAAAAAAATAAGCACACAAAGAGAAAATGTTCTCTTCATCTTGCTTAATTCATCATCACCAGAGGCGACAAACTGACATGTTACCTGTTTGGGCCCTTTTTAGTTTTGGCATTATTTTTGATACTTTTGCACCATTTTGTTAATACTCATTCACTCACTTTTTTGGCATCAGTTAGCCTCTTATGAGACTTAGATTCTTCTCATAATGCAAGTTCTTGCTAGTTTCTTCTATCTTGCACCAGGAGACTGGACTGTTAGCTCATTAAACATTTCCCAGAGACACAGCTGCTCATGAGACAGAATAATATCACTGGTTAAGTTAAACCTCAACCGGTGGAGCCAAAGAACCACAGTTTATTTGGTGCACTGCCAGCTACCAAAGAAAGAATTCTAGTTCTTAACTGATAGTTGAACTCGTTAACAATCAATAATCAATTGATCGTTAAAACCCTAAGAAGTTGGCGGGACTATATAGGACGCCAAACATAGTTTAAAAAACATTAATGTTACATAACTTTTGACAATAACTGAATAGAAACATACTTGTATTTTTTTTTTAGCTGAAAGCTAACTGCTGCTTGATTCCAATAATGCATTGCGTCTACTACTTTCGCTTTATGTCTGACAAATATAAAATAAAACAAACGTCATATAATAGCCTGTGCGCATTTCGGTTTTATTCGATCCGGGTCTTTCTTATGGATTTATAGTCAAACACAGGGTACAGGCACAAGGGATGATTATCAAGGATGTAATTTAGCAGAGGAATAGTTGTTTCGTTTTTTCTTTTATATACTTTCATAAGATACAAAACACTTCTTTTTCTGATATAATTCAGATGATTGTGTTTATGTATGTTTATGTATGCAGTCGGTCGTGATAGCCACCTTGTCAGCTGAAACTACCTGCGCCTTAAGCTCACCTTTTCGTTGAACCGCTTCTCAGCGCGGCTAGTAATTGTAGCTCTCGAGGAAATGCGATAGCCTGGTTCCACGTAGTTGAGTAGCTCACGGAATCCCTCACCATCTACCACATTTAAAGGCATCATGTCCTTTTCGAGCATTAAGCAAAGTCTCTGTGTTATCGCCTCTGCTCTCACATCAGTACAACTCAGACACAGGCACTACACAGATGGGATAGTTTGTTGGGAGAATGGCGGTCCATTTTCAAGTTTAGTTGCAAACGTCCGGTGCTGAGTTTTCAGATGGTATAACGTGGTCGTTGTACTGGAGTAGTATGTTAAGACAGCGTCGCAATATTTGCATTGACTTTTGTCCTCTTGCAAGCTGAAATGTTCCCACACCAGACTGTGTTTCGCCCTCTTTTTTTAACTCACGGTTTCACCTCTGACCGCTTCTTCTTTTGTGTGCCAGAAGTGTCTAAACTTATGTGAACTACAAAGGTGAAGCACGCCCCCTTGGGGCATAAAAGTGAACAGGTACGTGAGCTCCATAGAAATGGAACACAAAATGTGTGTTGACGGAAAGCATGCACTTTAATCGGTTAAATTATTAACGGCAATTAATCGATTATCGATTGATCATTAACATCCCTAATTCTGGTCAAAATATAAATAAGAAATATTTACTTGACAATGACTTTTTCATTAATTCATGACAACAGCATTCGTTGTCTTAGATGGTCAGAAGGCTAGCCACAATAACTATAGGCTAGTGGCTATTTTGAAGTTGGATGGTTAGCTAGACTAAGATAACTCACTAGAACTAGATTATCTTTTTTCATTCAGTTAAATAAATTAGTTTATTAATTTCCTCCTCTCTTGCTTCTTTGCTTTTTTTACTGACCTTTATTTTAAAGGAGTACTCCAGCGTTTTGGGCAAAATACCCTTTTTCCGACTTACCCAGACTCAGACAGATGTTTGATACCTTTTTCACCTCTGTACGTCCACTGATTCGGTTCCTATGGGTAGAATTTTGTGTTAGCTTAGCATACAGGCTTGAAGTCCACAGGAGTCAGTAGTGAAAAAATAAACCTTACAGCAAAGTGAATAAACCTTACAGCAACTCTGAAGTCTGCCATTTTTTTTAAAATTCCAAGACACGTATTTCAAATACACAATACATTGTGTAAATAAGACAGCTTTAGAGTTGCTATAAGGTTTATTTTTTCACTTTGATGAAGCTAGGCTTATTACTCCTGTAGACTTCATGTCTTTGTGCTAAGCCAACACAAAATGCTAACTATAGGAACTGAACCAGTGGATGTACAGAGGTGAAAATGGTATCGAACATCTTGTCTCAGTTTTGCTGAAAATGGAGTATTCCTCTAACATTACTTAAACAGAAGAACTTGCTCTCTGGCTCCACCCATTAAAGTTTAACTCAACCAATGACATTGTATCTGCATGCAGCACAGCTCTGCCACTGAGAAATGTTAATATGAATAAATCTCCAATATATCATGTCACTGAGACAAATCTCTGAAATCATAATACCTTTTTCTTAGGGTGCAGACACCTCTCACTTGTTCTGCACATATGTGTGTTCATATTCATATGCATGCAAGTGTGTGTGTGTGTGTGTGTGTGTGTGTCATCCTGTGTCTACAGTGTCTTGTCAGGCGTGTGGGTCAAAGGATCAGCCTCTTGTCAGTAATCAAGTCAGTATTCAGCGGCGACACAGGCGACTTAAGTCAATCAGACACTCCACGAGTTCTGGGGGAGGCGTATGTGTGTGTGTGTGTGTGTGTGTGTGTGTGTGTGTGTGTGTGTGCGTGCGCAGCTCTGACTTGCATCTTCAGTCCGAGCGTGTCTACATTCAAAAGCTTGGAGGAAATCACGACTGCATGCGGCAAGAAGCATCTGGTCAAAGATGAGCTCTGATATAGAAATGATAATATGATATGACATATAATTTGCACATTAAAACACTTAAATGAAAGTTTGATTGAAACATCTTAGACGTGGAAAACTACATTTCATTTCTATCATTTTGTGAGTGTGTAACTGTGGCTGTGTCTGGGTAAAATGCAGCTCTGAGATACTGAACGACAAGATTTTAACATCAACAAGGCCTGGACCCACGCTACTTTGACTGCAAAGCATCAAAACCCTATGGGATGACTAGGACCTTTATTTTTAAAGCACTGTTCTCCTATTGCAGGTGGTGAGCAGGTCAAATACTGCAGCACATGCAAACTAAAATTCAAAATATGCACTGACCAAGAATTTGCATGTTTTGTCCACATATCTTATTTTAAATTTTGATTATGGCTAGCGATAACGTGCAGGTCAACCTCAACATCAACCCCAAACCTCCACAACTTTTCAAAATATAATATTTAATATATAAGACCAGACATGTGGTGTGGGTGAACGACAGCAGGGTTTATTCCCAAAACGACCTGAATCCTCAGGGGTGTGACTTTGTCCCTAATCTGGTTCAATGGTCTGGACAGCCAGTGGGGAACTGAACAATGTATGGCTTGCATCACTCAGTCTTCCTAATCTATCCCACAATACATCTAGCACGTTCTCTTTTGCTGTTTGTTAAAATGATCACAATTTGAAAGGTCATAGGGTCGCTAAAATCAGATGGGTTCTTCCTCCGGGGGTCATGAATGTGCACCGCAACTCTGAAGAAAATTAAATAAAATATACTTAAATTATCACGTTCACAGCCGAGATCAGTGACAGCAGCGGTTGTGGAGAATCAACAATATCCCCAAACTGGGATTCAGGGATATAATGACATTTAAACATGATGAAATTTCTTTGGGAACAGTTTCGAAGAGACACCCGAAACGTGCAAAGGATCAGATTTTACAAAACAATACAGGTGGACGGCTGCATGAGGTCGTGGCATCAGCTGTGATTTTGGTGCATATTTACACACACACACACACACACATACTGCTGCAGGCCGACACATCCACATCTGTTCAGTATTAAAGTGTTTGCTGGCTTTTGTTGCAGCTATGTGTTTTATGCACAATGCTGTTAGACAAAATGCTGATAAATCTGTAACATCTAGCACCTGGTGCTGTGGGCATTAAAACCATCCTACCCAACACACACATCCCATTACAGCCGCTCCACTGGAAACAACAGGAGAAAGAAGGCAGCACCTCACTTCCATCTGTGAGTTTGACAGATGCTCAAAAGACAAGGAAAAGAGATCTCCCATGTGACTGTACACATATGTACACTCACGCATGCAACTCCCATACAGACACACTTTCCCCCTGAGACAGCTTAGAATAGAAGTACATTATGTGTGTGTGTGTGTGTGTGTGTGTAGGGGTCCAGCTGACTAGGAAAGCCCTCCCGTGGGAGCGGCAGTCCCAGTTTGTGACGATAACAGATGTTGTTCTCTTGGCTCCTCATTCAGCGACTGACTGCTGAAGGAGATCAGAGACACCAACCCACTTCCACTAGATCGACAGATCGATAGATCAATTAGATAGATTGATAGATAGATAGAGTCAATAATCTCAATGATACAATCTAAATCTAATGTTTATAGTCTTTATTTAAACAGGCTGCACAGTTGAAGACAAACTGAGCTTCAAATTACAGCCTTT
>OMKZ01056165.1:6250-22881 GCA_900302535.1 Neoniphon sammara
ACACACACACACACACACACACACACACACACACACACACACACACAGACACACACACACACACACACACACCAACATACCTACACACACACGCGCGCACACACATACACACACACCAGGGACCTTGCGCTCAGTAAATTTCAGTGTTCCTTCACTCATACTGCACAGGCTGCAGTATTTCTGCTTCCGTGAGCAAAGGGGGAGCACCCCCCCTCCTCCTTCCAAACACACACACACACACACACACACACACAGTTACAACCCACCCACGCATAATCTCCCTGGAGGGCATGATGTGCACAGGGGGGAGGAGATACTGAAAAGCTTGAGTGAGTTGGAGGATCTCTGGGATTGAGAGCCATTCAGCTGATATGTTAAAGAGCACGACAAGGAATTCTGACACTGACTAATCCTCAGGAGGAGGAGGATTGCCCTCCTTCATCATCACCCGCAGAATTCTTAGGTGACATGACAAATTTACTCTAGTTTAACAAATGCCCTCAGTGACGTTTTTCCTTGTTGCCAGCGGCTGCGTTTTGCAGTGTCACGGAGCCGATCTTGTAATCTTTGCTCATCTTCAGCGCATGGGGCACTTGGCATGATTCACACATGGATGCCAGCAATCGTTATGCAACATGCCCTCATCGTATCCTTCCCTCCTCGCACCCAGGAAATCTTATTCAGCAGAGTGGTCCGACACAAACATCGCTTGAGCAAGATAGGAGAAACACGCTGCTACATAGAGTGAGTGTGCAGCTCCCAACGCACATGGTATTTCAGAGTTAATCTATCTCTGTCAGCCGGGCTATGAGCAATAATGCGGCAAACACAACGTAATAAATCAGCTTTTCTCCTGTGTCAAAATGGATCTAATACATTGTGATAGAATATCAAGTCAGCATATGGGCAAGGTGCTTTGAAAGTCCCCTTCTTGGTCCACTGTTCCATTTCCTAGTGTGTGTTCACAAGCATTTCAAAAGAGTGCTTAGTCTGAGCGAGGGGGGGGATCGATAATTTAGCTTGGGATTTCCCTGACCTACAATCTGTATGCTTCCTCGTGTAATGTGAGAGAACAAACTGTACAATATCCTCATTATTTTGTCTCTCGAGTCCTTTTGTGTCACCAAAACAAGACAGATACCTTGTTCTGATACCTTAGATGAACGTGTTCGGAGACCTGGAAATGAGGCTGTATTGCCATTCTCCCTTGTTGCCGAAGCAACAGTATGTCCTTTCAGTGTCCAAGCTGATAGTGGGTCATCATGAACTCACTCTCCCAGCTGGGAAAAGAGTCAGACACATGATAAGCAGTGTCCAAACTGAGGTGGGCCAGATTTTTATGGGCAATCTCCAAGCTGGGAGTGTGTGAAGTGGATTCATGGATGACCTGCCCATGTCACCTTGCTTTAGTTGCCCCCAACCTCTACCACAGGCATTCACTGGAGCTTTAAAGGAATACTCCTACATTTTGGGCAAAATACCCTTTTTCCAACTTACTTAGATAAGATGTTTGATACCATTTTCACCTCTGTACATCCACTGGTTCGGTTCCTATGGGCAGCATTTTGTGTTAGCTTAGCATAAAGACATGAAGTCTACAGGAGTCATTAGCCTAGCTCCATCAAAGTGTAAAAATATAACCTTACAGCAACTTTGAAGCTGTCTTATTTACACAGTGTATTGTATATTTGAAATACTTGTCTTGGAATTTTTCTTAAAAAAACAAGTCATTTTAGAAGAAGTTAGATGGTAGAAACTAGAGATGGTAAGAAGTATAACTGCTGAACATATGTGTTCATTGGTTATAGTTCCTACCATCTAACTTCTCCTAAAACGTCTCTCGTTTTTAAACAAAATTCCAAGGCATATATTTCAAATACATGACATATTGTGTAAATAAGACAGCTTCAGAGCTGCTGTAAGGTTTATTTTTCACTTTGACGGAGCTAGGCTAATGACTCCTAAGACTTCAAGTCTTTATGCTAAGCTAACACGAAATGCTGCCCATAGGAACCGAACCAGTGGACGTACAGAGGTGAAAATGGTATCGGACATCTTGTCTCAGTCTGGGTAGTCAAAAAATGGGAATTTTGTCCAAAACGTTGGAATATTCCTTTAAGACTGCAAAGCCAATCAGGACTTCAGTTTAGAAAGCCAGAAATTGTCAATCAATGACCCTACCAAGCTCCTGCAGATATATTCTGGCCATTTTAAGCTATGTGACAGTAAACACCTTTCTAATTGTATCTTTAAAACCACTGAGTGCCAATGAACACGCTTAGAAAAGATATCTGGGCCAGCTCAGTTTGGGTCTTGATCAGTGCCACAGTGTGAAGGAGCAATAGATGAACTGCACAACTTCACATTACTTGCTGTGAAAGCAGCGTGACAGGCAGAAGTGGCTGATGGCAGATAAGGTAGGTGTAGAATCTCAGCTAAGCCTGGCCAGTGAGAACTGCACTTATAACTACTCTGTTCTCCTCTGAAGACGAGCTATGCTTCTGAGAGACGGAGGGAAGAACAATGGTAAACGCTTTGTGTCACCGTTGTGTAGGAAAAGATGAGCAGGAAAGAAATGTACATGTAAATGTGAAGTATAGTGTGCTTTATCTATCATTCAGGGGAGTGTAAAAACATGGTTTAGTGCTTGTCAACCACTGGGAACAAAAACTGCAAGGATTTGGTTTTCATTCAGTTTCCACTGCAGCCACTCATACTAAAAATACTAAATGTACTGATACTATTGAGGAGTGTTTTGTTTACAAGCATCAGTCAAGTGATGTATGCTGACAGAGAGGTCACAAAGAGGTCAAAGGCTACATCAGGGCAATTTGTTCAATAAAAATCTCATTTCCATCATTTGACTCAGGAAACCAGATGTACTGATTCATTTTTCCCCCCAGCAAACTCATTCCATTTGCGTTTCTCCGTCCTTTTCAAACAATGACACACCTGAACGGATGAGTCTCTGCATTCACTGGTATGTCTGTCTGAACAGCTCAGAAACATTTCAAGCCTATTCTCAGTGTGCCAAGGCATGGCTCAAAGATGTCAACCCAATATGGGAACATGACAAAAGATAAGCTTACTGGCATGGATGGCCATAAATAGCAACAAAGCTACCAGACAAGCCCGAGGACCACAGGGCGAATTGAGTTATGGCTATAAAACCAAGGAGGAAGTTGTTCTCCATGTGCACCTCCAGATAACATCAAAACAGTCTCCTCTCAGAGCCAATACAAAGCAACTGGAGCCTAAATATTTTTTTTTTAGCTTGGCCTTTCCTACACTGTCACTGAATGGGAAATACCAATCAAAAAATTCCCCGCAGTTGTTTCATTTCAGTGGAGGCAGATTAGTAAATGCTGACTAAAATGTAGTAGTGACTAGTCTAGTAATCGTGAGTGTTGTGTGAAACGGCTTTAGGCTATATATTTTAATATGATGAAAACAGAGCTGATTCAGTTCTCCTTTACATGTGCACAAACGAGCCGAGACCCAAAAGTTGCCTTATCTGGTATGGAAAATATCACGCCGAAATGCATTCAAAAATCTTTTAGTGCTGAATTGCTTAACGGCAAACGTAGGCTACATACCTGGTAGAACAAGATTGGGACCAAATCGGAATCGCCAGCAGCCACTCTTTAGATCGGCATAGGCTACATTATAATCGACCAAAGAAATTCCACTTTCAGAATGGATGCGCATCAGTCCCTATCGCCTACCACAGTGCAATTCTGGTGGAATAAGCTTGTAAAAATATGTAAACCGATGCTTAAAGTTGAAATTTCATGCCATCGGACATTGTTTGTTTAATTATCTTCATGCCGAACTGAAAAGTGGCTATTAACGATTCGGAAAAGCTCCTTAATCATAATTTACCGAGCATGTACCTTTGCCGATAAGCAACGTCACCTTAAATTACAAAATTACTGAATGGCGCTTGGCGTACTCTCTTGTCTCTGTGTATACAAGGGAACATCGAATGATGGGAACTAGACACAGACATGAAAAGTTAAAAGCGCGTGAAGAAGACAGGTGTTAGGGATCCCGTGGCGTAGACCGCAGCCTATAATACGCCGAACATATTTAACAAAGTGCAATAAGTTGGTTCACCCGGCAGCTGAGGTAGGAAGCAACACTGAGTAAACACAGCAAAAAGGCTGACGTTTCCTGTAGCTGAGCACTGGAATGAGTATGATTAAGACGTGACATTGCAGCCATTTTCAGCCACACAGGGATACCCCACTTCAGTCGTAGGTTTACATCTGTAAGTGAAGCCACATAAACATCAAAACATTTATCAAACGCGTCATAGGGCTTCCAGAGCAAAAACACCAGAACAGGAGAGGAGAATTAACCCTCTGTTGTGAGACTGATATCTTTAAAATGAACAGAAATGCAATGCAATGACAGCGTGCTAAAGTTGTAAAAGAGCAAGTGTAGAGCGTGTAGGGGAATTATTTCGGTATTGATGATAATATAAACAGCTGTACGTACATGAAATGTCCCAGCTTAGCAGCAGCGAGGGAGACTAGTCTTCAGTCTTCTGTATGTGCGTCGTTGGTTTTACTTTGACTGTAGTCTGGGGGCAAAAGTGCGCACGCGCAGTCAGGAACGAACGTCACGAAGGGGGAACCCAATGACGTCGACAAGCCAAACAGCCAATGAGCGCGAGCTGAGCCGCAGTGGTGGTTTGCCATCAGAGTAAATGCTTGAAATCTATGTATGGCTTCTTGCATAGACCGTTATGCAATGCTGTGGTGGTAAATAAATAGATGCGTGGGCTCTGACCTTCAGTAATAACCAATCTTATATAGAAAAAAAATCAATTTGCTATTTTCATTGATTTTTGAAAAATATTTCACTCAATACAAGCGTGATGTAGCTTCAGTGAGGAATTGCAACCAGTAGATACACAATATTGTCGTACAATAAGGTATTTTTTTCTACCTTTTAAGGTACTTTAGGGGAAATTTGAAGGTACATCCAATAGTTAACAAATATTGACAGTTGAGTGCTCAGGAGCTTCTAGCTAGTTTCTTCCTCTTGTAATTACAGTCGACCACAACAGGCCCTCTCTAACACCAGAAAACCGCTCAACGTCATTGAACAGGCTAATATGTCTGAAAGGCAAAGTGTTGTCATATCACACTGTAGAGAGGGCTTTTGATAGAGCTGAAGGACAGCACTTTTCAGTGCCATGTAAAGGTTTGATCTTGGTGAAAGCTTTACTTGCAGTGCCAGGTTGATATGCCACTCAGCCATGGCTAGTATACCGGTTAATGACATACTATGAATAGCCTTCCTGCTGGGCAGAGGTATCTACTAAGGAAACCCTATCTTCCCAGTTTCTTTCTCAGTTGCTAATGCCGCTGGCTAAAGCTATAAGGGACCATATTGTGTTCAGCTGGGTCCTGACACATTGAATCTTGTATGCTGGTATTTTGCTGTTAATTATTTGAAAAATAGCGCTTCCCCCAATTATGAATATATTTACCTCATGGCATGCTGGAGGCATTAAGATGACATGGAATTTATATGATAACAATGTTGTGCGGGTCCAAATTATTTATGGATTCCCACTTTATTAATGTGAATGATGTGTAAAACTAAAGGGAAGTCTCTTCTTGCCCCCACTGAAGGCTGTCTCAATCAGTTCAGGGAATAATGATTTCATATCTTATTTCTATCTAACGACCTCCAGAGTTGCAATAGGTAGGACATTTCGAGAAAAAAAATACATTTTAGTAGAGATTTTTAATTTCACTTTAGCTTTATGTATTACTCAAAAATGTTGCGGCAACAGTTCAATAAGGATTTTATTTTTTGAATTCTGACCAGAAGTTTTCTTTATTATTCTGGCTAGCTTAACAGCAGTAATAGGAATTATACTGATTCAAGGGGGTGGGGGTGGGGGGCTACAGTACACAATGATCAGAATAACAGCATTTCTTACAGTTGCTCAGATGAAGGATACATTTTCTAGCCTTAACCATAATGCTCCATGCTGAATTTCAACAAACCAGGTGTGCATGTTTCAGTCTATATGCTGCATGCAATTTATAACAGGGTTCCCACACCCTTGGACACCAAATTCAAAGACTTTTCAATGACTTTCAGAGTTTTTGTTGTCAGGTTTTGGTGTAATTACGTTGGTGAGAGGCATCGTGTTTTACTAAGGATCTTTTCCAGTCAAGGAATACTGGTGAAATCATTCAGATTTTAGCTGGTCCTGGATCAACACGAACAACAGGGTTTCCTTAGCAATGTGTTGATCTGAGCATGGAGAGCTGAGGTATATTTGATGAATTTGGTTGGTTGCTCTCTTTCAATTCAAAATCAAGCCCATCAGTTCATTTTCACAACCTTTCCAGGCCCTATCAAATCCATAAACTTTCAAGAATTTTTCAAGGCCTGTGGGAAACCTGTTATAACTTACTGGAAATAACAGATAAATACCAAGGTGTGCAGTGTGTGTGTGTGCATTGAAAAAAACAGCACAAAATTCTGAGCTCTAAGGGATGGAAAATCATGTGTGATCAATTTCCAGCTTTGGCTGTTGCTGCTAAGGTTCCCAGCATGTGAGGGAGAGTGACGGTAGCAAAATGGACCCTGTCGTTCTTCAGTTTCTGTTGAACAGTTTGCTTCAGGCCCAGCTCCATGTACTCCTGTTTCTGTGCATCATACTGGGGCCAGTGGACCAGCCCAGGACCGTTAGGAGAGCTGTAGACAATGTAAAATAAGAGAGAGAGAGAGAGAGAGAAACATTTGTCACGTATAACACCATTTGCACACCATGTATATATGCTATAAATTCACATCTGTTGTTTTGGCAGTCTATCACTGCCTACTCACCCAGTACGGGCAAAATTGGCCCAATATGCCATCATGGTCTTACAAAACGTCTTCTCCTCCTCAGTGATGTTGCCTAAACAGGGGACAGTTTTAAAAAAACTACAAGAAGAGTTTCATTCCAAACTTACAACTTACAACACTGATTCCCAACTTACATAGTAGGTAATTGTTTGTGTTAATTGTGTTTTTGGGAATGCTTTGTTCCCCTTGATATTCTGATTACTGAATATGAGGTTAGGTTATAGTATTTTGGATTGAAACACTTGTTGGCACCTAAAGACTCAACACGAGTATTTTTGTCAGCACAAAGTGGCTTTTCCTCCTATTCACTTTCATCATTCCTTGGCTCTCACAGGCATTTCATTAAAGAGAACAGCAGGAACAGCAGTTCCTGTGCTATGTAGCCCATGCAGGGGAAGTTACCTATGATTTTTACATGTCCATTCCAAAAGCATCCGCCAAACATGAAGCCGACATCATCTGCATGGTCTGCCTTCACAAAACTGGGTCTGGTCAGCTTGTGCACCTCAGGACGGTGTATGAACTCATACAAATAAACAGGAGCACCCGCATCTAAAAGCACACAGGAGAGAATGGAAAAGAGAGTTGAAGTAAGATTAAAGGGGCATTAAATAATCTATGATCTTTCTTGACCCCGATAGGCAGCCAGTAGGAATTGCAATAACATTGATAGACCTCATCTCTTCCTCCACAAGTCTCTGGTACAAAACTGGGCACCTAGAGCTACATAAACCTACATAAACAATAAAGTGACATTTTCAAATGAGTAATGTAGCTATTTACAGCAGTGATATAACAGAGGCAGTGAGTGATACTGCAGTATATCAACATGGTATAAACAGTAGAATATCAAAATCTACAATAAAAATGGTAGAATAAAATTTACTATGAAAAATTGTGGGCTTAATGTAGAACATGCTGCCAGTTTCAACACAAGGGTGTAGGCTAGAGGTAAGAACAATGAGGCAAAAATGAGAATCGTCAAGAAGAACAATCTGTCATGAAGGATAAGCAATATGAAACACAAAACAGTGAAAAGTAACACTGTTTCCACTGCCAAGGCTAGACAAGACTGCTGGAGGAAAACAGCAGCGGGGTAAATGCAGAAATTCTTATCACTGAGCTGTCACGAAGGCACAGCATTCATACCTTTTATGTGTCATCACATTGAGTCTATAAAAAGAATTTCTATTCACAAGCTCGCCTCATGTATCTCACGGCTGCAGGGATGGAATATGAGAGCAATCTGTTGCATCAGTGACTGTTGGGAGTCTTATGAAAAAATTTCAGCGCATTTAATATGCAACTTTATATTCCATTCGCAGATTGATCACTATTGTCAACTAATGCAAGCTACCTAGGACTTCACAGACTCCAAATTTAAATCTACCCGTCTGTATACACTGTTGTCCTGCGAACCGTCATTGCTGTCTGTTAATTACAAAGATTCCCTCTGTACAGTTATTTTTATAACTTGCCACTTTCATTTGAATCTAGTCTTAGTGCTCATTTGATGAGCAATGATGGGATTTTATTATGTTAAAAAGTCCACAAGATCCTGTAGGAGTCGTAATGACTTTTTTCCCCATAGAGCTGATTGGTGAGAAGATGGGCTTTGTACACATTTGGGACTGAGAACCTGAACATAACCTGCTTCAGAGAAAGTTATGTTACCCTGGTGATCTACACCAGTTAAAAGTGAACCGCCTTCTTGAGACCAAAATGCCAGAGTTAAACCCAAAGTTAGCTTGCTAAACCACTAATTTGGCTTTGTAGTATAGCATTGCCCTCTGGCAAGTAATAGTTGAGCCATTTGCATTGATCTCCAACCCTGTGAACCCTCATATAGGCCTCAAAAGTCTGACATAACATTGACTACAAACTTTTGCCCAGATATGGAGCTCCAGATTCAACACATTTCTCTATGGGTAAAATCCATTAGGCTTTCACATAATATCCACTGAATTCTGCTGCCACTTTCCAACTGGAATAATTATTTTGCTAACAAGAAGCTAACGTTACGGTACATTAAAGGGGCATGAAACCCAGAGAGTCTAGATTTTGCTGATCTAGATCTAGGGATCGAAAATTTCACATTGCTTCAGTGATGCAGTTGTGCCTCATTTGGCATTGCTAAA
Source organism: Neoniphon sammara (assembly GCA_900302535.1). Taxonomy (NCBI): domain Eukaryota; kingdom Metazoa; phylum Chordata; class Actinopteri; order Holocentriformes; family Holocentridae; genus Neoniphon; species Neoniphon sammara. The sequence goes on from OMKZ01056165.1 coordinate 15,268, forward strand.
TTACTGTTAAATGTGGTTAGAAATGCAACAGAGCACATGTATAACCACAGCCAAAAGTGATGTTACAGGTGTGGTCAGAAGTGCAGCAAAGGTTGCGCTTTTATCCCACAAAAGTCAGTCCAACAGTACATTTCTGCCATAAAAGATTTATCGTATCATCACCATTTAAATATTTAGTTGGCTGTTCCATGCTTTGTCCAATAAATTTACAACTAGAAATTATTCTAGCTGTTGCTGAGCCAAAGAAAATACCTGGTTAGCTAGCTACTATGTCTACTTCTTTGGCCAATATGTTATCTGTCATCACTAAGTTCAAGTTTAAATTTATTTAGAGCCCAAAATCACTGTTCACAGTCTCAAAGGGCTTTACAGGCCCACACGTTTACAAGAAACAAAATAGGACGACACCACCTGACTTAACCCTCATATCGGGCAAGAAAAAACTCCCCAAAAAAACCCAGTGTAAGGGATAAAAGGGAAGAAATCTTGGGAAGGACCATGGAGAAAGGGGGCCTCTCCCTGGCCAGCCAGGAGTGCAACAGGTGCCAACCAAGTGGGCGATTATACAATAGATCAAATAACAACAAAATTGAACATAGTAGAAAGTGTATGCGGATAAGCAGACAAGCAGGGAACAGAAGGAGCAGCAACAAGCCTCAACTGAAGGAGACAGGGACGATGACCAGTCTCGAAGCCGCAGCAGCAACCAGGATGAGGGGGTGAAGGTGGGATGGAGGTGGAGGAGATGGTGATGATGGTGGGGTGGGGGCAGTATACCTGGGAGGTAGACAGACTCACTCACACTCAGACATATAAACACGCATACATAGGATGGGAAGGAAGAAGCAAACTAAGAGAGGCATGTTAGTGACTAATGGCTGTGAAGGTGCAGGAGACGCAGGGCCATGCAGAGGGAGCAGGACTGGGGACAGCAGGGCAGGAAGCAGAGTCAGGACACCAACCTAAAAGCTGGAGACACACGTACTCACACAGACAGAGGACAAAAGGTTAGTAACACAAAAAAACAACATAGCAACAGAGGATCTCTACCAACCAGGGGAAGAGAAGGAAGGAGAGAGAAAGACATCTACCGGCAGACCCTAATCTAAACTAAGACAGGACAGTCTGTGGAGTGACTGAGCCTCCCTCCATGGTCAAATAGAAGCCAATTTTATCCATAGGATAAAGAAAACAGATACGTCTTGAGTTTGCTTTTGAACATAACAAGGGAGTTCGCCTCCCTGATTTCTGCAGGTAAACCATTCCAAAGGAAGGGAGATCGATAGGAAAAGGCATGGTAGCTGGCCGACTTCTTTTTAAGTATTGGAACAGATAATAGACCAGCACCTTGAGAGCGAAGGGCATGGGAAGGATTGTAGGCTGAAATTAAATCAGTTAAATAAGCCGGTGCGAGACCATGTAGAAGCTTATATGTTAATAAAAGGACCTTAAAATCTGCCCTGGCATGGATAGGGAGCCAATGAAGGGATGACAGGACAGGCGTAATGTGGTCAAATTTCCTCGATCTGGTCAAGATTCTGGCAGCAGCTTTCTGGACAAGCTGGAGACTTTTAGTACTAGAAGCAGGCAGACCGGAGTACAGAACATTACAGTAATCAAGACGAGATGTGACAAACGCATGGACAATAGTTTCTGCATCTGCCATCGTTAACATGGGACGAATTTTGGCGATACTACGGAGGTGAAAGAATGCAATTTTGGTTACATTTTTTATATGAGAGTCTAGAGAGAGATTGGGGTCAAAAGTCACACCAAGGTTTTTAACTGTAGAGTTCTGAGAAACTATACAGTTAGCGAAGTTAAGTGTGCAGTCATTAAAATGGGGTAGTTTTCTAGGAGGACTAATGACTAACATCACTACACCTCCGGGTCATCACGGGTGGCTAACTGCTTAGCTGTTAGCAATCTGCTTTATAGAACTAAACCGGTAGTGTTCAAGGTTCTAAAAAATTTGATTTTTGTACTCACTGTACTCACTGCCACTTTAACTGCCATAAACAAGTTAAAAAACTGAATCAGCTGTTTTTGCACTAATACTACTAGGGTTAATGCGCAGCACTAACCCTGAATTATTGTTAAGGAGACCTGTACCAATAATAACAGCAAGATGGATGTATATAGTTAAAAATGACAGTTTTGAGACTTAAAGGATATTCACTTATTTCTATTAATTTCATTTCCCTGAGCTCCCTCCTGACCTCTGTGGTAACCAGCCACTTTGACAACAGGCAGAGTCATCAGCATGTCTCCCAGGATCTCAGTGAAGCCATCTCGGATTTCCTCTGGGGTTTTGGCATCTTTCAGGTATTCATCTGCGATGAGAGGGTTGGCAGAGGACACCTGGAACAGGGAGGTATTGGGGATCATGTATTCAGCTGAGTGTAGGGTACCATCTGCTGATATATGTCCTTCTGGCGTAGTTCTGTTCCTCAAAAATTCCTTCCAAATGGTTGTCTGTGGGAAGCCCTTAGCCTGAATTGATTGTAATTATTTTTACCCTTGATTTCACTTGAGAATTTTCGTGTTCCATGGTCTAAATGTGTTTCAGAGGGTTTTCCATTTTGCATCAATATTTAAAGATATTGGCAACTTTGGTTTAAAAACACAGGTCATAAAAAACCCTATTAGAGATGACATTTTCTTATCTACTATTTGTTGGTAATAGGTATATTGTCTCTATCAGTACCACTGTCACTGTCATCTTGACTGTAATCATCATCATCCTCATTCATCTTAATTAAAATCATCATCACTAACAAGAGCAACAACAAACAACCACTATCATGGAGCTCACCCCTTCAGGGTTAAAAAGGTTCATCACTTGCAACACTGACTCTCTGCTCATACCGTTCTGCCAGTCGGGAGGGGCGAAGGTCTAGGATCAATGTTAGAAGAAAAGGAGTTAAAAATGAAATACAAATCCTTAAACAGTGTCATCTTCCCTGTGATTTGAGGACTGAGTGGCATCTGACGTCAGAATTACAATTCATTAAAAGGCCAGAGGTAGGTTTGAATACTTGTAAGAAAAGAAGTGAGAGATTCTCTGACCTTTGGCAGGATCCATCCAAACTCATGATTCGTCACCCCCATCATTATGGGAACCTTGAGCACCTCCTTCCTCTTAAGGAGCTCCTCAGCCACATCAGTCAGAAACACGCCGTCCACCACTCCTCCTAAGTAAACCTTCATCTGGACACAAGAGCAAACCCATTACTGAGCATCCAAGTGAAGACTTTGAATCTGAAGACTTAAATCTGAAATCCCAGCCCGCCATCTTGTGGCTCAAGTTGGAATAACATCATAACGGTGCTATTATGGGGGCTGCACAAAATAATGGAGAACCCTAACAATATTTGACTAAGAAGTTTCTAACCAGCAGTTGGACCACCCTTTGTCCTTGTCCAGTCCTCCTTGTCCTGCTGTCATACTGCTGCTTGAGCTGTGTGCAGTGAGGTATTAGATCTGTATCCAAGAAGGAAAGGCTCTGGTTCTTCCTACAAAGGTTCAAAGATATTTTCATCTACAGATTGGGACCACATGGAAGGAGTCTGACTTCCTGCTATTCATGAAACCAGACTTGACCTGGTTTAGCAATGTTTGCACCCCAGGCTTTCCCCGGTTCCATAATGTGGCCTCATGTTCCTTGGCTGTTACAGAACCGGATTGTCAAGACACTTTAATAGCTGACACACATTGCTAATTGATATTCAACTTGATAGAAGCCCAACTGGCCCATGTAGCTGCCTTTGTAAGTGTGATTTAGTTGCTCCAAACTTTAAGTTCTGTGGTGTTATTTTTTCCACCTTAGGAACACGTTCCATCGTTCCATCCATGAAACTATGTAAGCACTTTAACATGTTGATTTAATGCTTGTCGTTTTAAGGAATGGTCTTTACCTTTGTAGGACTAGGTGGCTTCTGTTGCTATGTTTGCTAATTGTGTTGTTTTTGCTAGCTTTGTGCTAACTGCTATTGCTAATATCACATATGGTTTGAGATTGTAAATGGCCATTTTTTTTTTTGCATTGTGGTTTTACAAACCATGCTTACATTATGATAGAGCAGGCTCATTATAAACTTTAAGTTAATGGGATTTCGTTTATATAGCCCTTGTAATAATTCGATTATTGCAGTATTCCTAAATAACAGTCGGTAGCGCATACCATCTGTAATATATCTTAATTTGATTTGCTTATTTTCACACGCGCGCGCACACAGACACACACACAGATATTCCTCTAGCCTTTCAATTTCAAGCAAGTCCTCTACTTCACAGTCTGCTTGGCCTAATTATCTATCTGCTTACTTCAGCTGGAAGATTAAATGAATGAAGACTTGACAGAAAAACACAATTTTTTGGGTTTACCTTTTTGGTTGCATCAATTAACTCCTTTTCAGTCTTCCCTCTCAAACAAAGCACCATCTCCTCTGAGGTGCTGCGATCACAGTCAGTCAGGTTGGCCACAATCTGTGTGGAGGAGTTGAAAGAAATGCACAAAACCCAAAGTACAAAAACCCTGTTAGAATAGTTCTCCAATCAAAGTAAAAGTCAAATTTCTGCACATAGAAAGGTATTAAAGTGTTTGAAATAAAATGCACTGAAAGGTAAAGTATTTTTTATTTTTTTTGCTGACCCGTAGTACAAAATGATCAGAATGTACAGTATTTGTAGAGGTTAATAGGGTTCTTGATCCATGCCGGTGGCTCAGTGATCGCTTTGTCAGGGGCTGAGATTTTTGGCTTTAAAAACTCCAGTCTCCAGTTTGCACTGCTCAACAGTTCTACAGTATGAGTGAGTGACCAGCATTGTAACACTACTAAATTCATTCTCAAGCCAAAAAAGCAAATGCCAGTGGTATAGTACGTCTCCACTCCACATTTCTATTGACTCTCTGCTCTAATTAGCTAGTTTACTCCTCTACATTACTGAAATGTGACTCAGTTGTTTTTATCAATTGCTGACAACCTTAAGCTGTGTCAGAAACCTGTCAATATTGTTGCAGTTTTTACTGGTTGCTGATAGAGCGCAATAAAAGTCTCTTTAAAGGAATACTTCACCCAAATACTACATATTTTGTAATGTAATATTTTACAGTGCTAGTGAATGGACATTGGTTTGGGGCATACTCAACATAGGAATGGAGAGTCAAGATTTGGATTATGATACAGAGAATTTAAGCAGACATTTTCATTACCTTTTAGTTGCTGTTTTTCAAAGTAAAAGTACAGTTGCATGTTCAATACAATGGGCTTGTATTTCATAGTGACAGTTTGTACCTTGGATTGAGACAAAGCTTGGCTTTTTGAATAGGTCCCAAGGGTTGCCACTCCACTTTGGAAAATTGCCCTCTGAAATAATCCTTTGGCTTGAGGAGACAGAGTCTGATGGGGAGGAAAAATAAATATGGCTCATTTTTCTAAATCATGCAATCATGTGATAAATATTTGAACAATAGGACTAAAATGTGATACTTATAATGCATTTAAAAGTAAATCATAAACATCTTATGGTTAACGTGGAGATTTGCACCACTGGCACAACTGAGGTCACCACAAGATTTACTATCATTGGTAGAGCGTTAACGTGGTGTTTTATGTGTCCTTATACACTGATTTGTTTCTTATACCAGAATGGACGCGCTGATGCCTCCCGCAGACTCTCCAGCGATGGTGATGGACTGTGGATCGCCTCCAAAGGCCTCAATATTCTCCTGGACCCATTTCAGAGCTGCTATCTGGTCCAGGAAACCCCAGTTACCCTGAGCGTGTTCATCTCTAGTGCTTTGTATGGGAAAATCAAGAAATTTGGCATGTGAGGTTGACTCTGCAGATTCATTTCACTGAGAACAGCTTGGAAAGTTTCATTTTTCAAACTATCTCCACAATATTCTATTCTGTTTTTCTAGATCAGTAAATGTTTTCTATTTCTTTTAGAATGATTCAGAGTTTAAAAAGTGCTTTTTAGATTTTAACGGACATTCTGATGAGCAGCACAGAACCCTACCTCAGGAATCCCAGAATGCCAAGGCGATACTGAATGAGAACTACGACCATGTTTTCATAAACAGCCAGCGGGGCACCATCATACCAGGAGGCTGCGCCCACGGTCAAACCCCCTCCGTGGATCCACACCATTACCTTATCAACAACACAACACAGGAACAGGCCTCCCGTTCATAGCTGATCCCACACACAACAAAGTAACAAAGTACACTGTGATGCATTAAAGACATATTGTAATCCCATTAGAAGCAGAGATAAAAATTTCTCTTAGAATATAGTTATGAGGCAAAAAAATACATTCAATTTAAAAGGCACAATATAGGCACTTTGTGAAAGTATGGTCATTGTTGTAATCAGAGGATCATACTGTAAAAAACACTGTAAAAAAAGTTCAGGATTGAATAATTTATATAGTTAGAAAACTCATAATAAATTGGGCAACACTATTTAAAGGAACACTCCAATGTTTGGGTGAAATACCCTTTTTCCGACTTACCCAGAGTGAGCCAAGATGTTTGATACCATTTTCACCTCTGTACCTCCACAGGTTGAGTTCTGATGGTTAGCATTTCGTGTTGGCTTAGCATAAAGACTTGAAGTCTATCACGTGTATTTGAAATACAGTGATACACTTGAATTTAAAAAAAAAAACAAGAGTCGTTTTAGGAGAAGTTAGATGGTATGGCCTATAGATGGAAACTTCTCCTAAAAGGACTCTCTCTCTCTCTCTCTTTATAATTTCCAAAACATGTATTTCATTACCGTGTAATACACAACACATTGTGTAGATAAGACAGCTTTGGAGGTACAGGTTTATTTTTTTCACTTTGACAGAACTAGGCTAATGACTCCTGTGGACTTCCAGTCTTTATGCTAAGCTAACAATACAGTGAAATGCTACCAAAGCAGTGAACGTACAGAGGTGAAAACTGTATCAAACATCTTGTCTCAGTCTGGGTAAGTCGGAAAAAGGGTATTTTACCCAAACATTGGAGTATTCCTTTAAAGTACAGTTTGATGCATGACCAAGCAGATTGCAACCAGATCGGACTTAAAAATAAATACCATCAATACGATCATCAGAAAATTGCACTGTATTTAATAAAAATCATTCTCTGGTTATAATATTTCCCATGCATTCAAAATGTGTATATGTCATTCTTTGATTATGTTTATCATAGGTTGATGCCTTATGAATCCTGCTCGGCACATTGAGGCTGAAACCGTTGCTACGGCGATTTGTTATTAATTATTGAGAACATCGGGGAAAGATAACCGCAAGATTCCCATTAAACCCTTATATACTCTCTCCTGACTTACTGGCAGTTTGTCTCCCTTTGCTGCCGTAGCTGGAGTGTATACGTTCAGATACAGACAGTCTTCCGAAACCTCTGTTGGGGTGTACTCAATGGACATGATCTGTGAAACCTGCACAATTATGTCTTTATCCTGGATACACCTGAGAGAGACGGCGAGAGAGAGAAGCACAGAGGTGAGTCACGTGCAGGCAGACAAAGTTAGCCTGGGTTTGCTCACGGCCCTGAAGCACCGGGCAGGCTCACATGAGAGGCTGGCGCGTGCCGTCTCTCTC